>PVKC010000070.1:66643-100533 GCA_004027635.1 Crocidura indochinensis
CAAAAAAAAAAAAAAAAAAAAAAAAAGAAAATACAGAGATGAGAATAATTAAGAAAAACAATATATTTACTCTATTTAAAGAAAAAGATGGTAAAACCATCATTTTAATATATCTGAAGTTGGCCTTCATTGATTCTTATAACACTTTTATTTTTATAACATTTAGATATATTATTACTTAGTCCAAAAAATATCTGAAGATGTTTTAGCTAACATTTGGCCTAAATTTGTTAATTACCACACAATAAATAATCTTCAATTTAGGGGCCGGAGAGATAGCACAGCGGCGTTAGCCTTGCAAGCAGTCGATCCAGGACCTAAGGTGATTGGTTCGAATCCCGGTGTCCCATATGGTCCCCCGTGCCTGTCAGGAGCTATTTCTGAGCAGAGAGCCAGGAGTAACCCCTGAGCACTGCTGAGTGTGGCACAAAAACAAACAAACAAAAAAAAAACAAACAAAAAACTTCAATTAAATCACTTGTCACATTTTAGACTTACCACCTATACTTTTAATAATATTTACTGATACATTGTGAATTATTTTCAGTAATGATTTTATGCATACATCATTTGAACACCACACCTAGCACTCAAATACCAAGTTTCTCTTCCAAGAGCCCCAAAGGCTCCTCCACTCATCCCTTTCACACTTCAACAAATTCATTTCTGTTGATCACTTTTCCATTGCTGTGGCCTGTGGCCATTTGTTTTCAGGCATAAAACATTAAAAAAATGCTTGTATTTCCTGAAATTCCTTTAATATCTTATAGAGTTTATCATTTAAAAAACCAGTTTTTGAGTAACAGAAGTAAATTCTGACTACCAGAATACACTAAAATTAATTAGTAATATATATTTTTAAAAGGGGAAAGAACATTTTAAACACATTAAAGTGATATATTCTAAAATGATTCACAACCTACGGCCCTTGTTTCAATTTTTCATGATCTTTGTATAAAATTATTTTTTTTCAGGAGCTTTTGATGGATATTGAACCTAGGAATTAATTATAGGTATACTTTTTAAAACTGTGTGAATTATACTTTTGAGAAGATTAATACTTTTTATAGGAATTTTAATCTTAGGAATAAGTTCAGAAACTTATTTCACTAGTTTAAAGATGTAACCTACCAGTTATAATAAAACTCTCCAATTATAAGAAAAAGTCCAAAGATGGACATTTGGCAACAACCACAGAATTCCAAAGATATCCAGAATTGTGTTAAGGACTTTTTTATTTTTCTTCTATTATTATTGTATTCTTTCGTAAAGACATTTTAATTTTGCAACACAATGGTTTGCTAATACTTAATGTTACTTTTGTAAATATCTTAGCCATTAGATTTAGTCCTTTATTGTGCATTTATGTGCATTTGTTGAAACATATAGATAGGGAATAATAAACCTTACAGTAAATTATTTAATAAATTGTCACACTGTGGTTGTCATTATATGGTACTTAGGTAGGTACTCAGGATATGTAGAAAAATTTGGTAGATTTGTCTTGGTATAACTGAATAATTGAAGCAATTATTTCATTACTCTTGTCTAAGGATAGAATTGAAAAAAAAAACACAAGCCAACAAAATTCTACTAGAAGATAAATAGCTTATCTGCTGCAATCTCCTCCTAATAAATAAAATGAGATAATTAAGCTAATCAACTTGTGAATTTGCCATCAGCAGGTTGCTCACATCTAGAAAATCAATGACCTTTTAGATATTTATAAAGTACAGTAGTAGAATGAATAACATATAGACTGGTAATGTTTAAGCTCTTTTAATATAATAGTGATTGTGATAGAGGTTGCCTATGTTTTTTTTCAAATCTGTGACTCTAAATTAAAAATGCTGATGATAATTACATGACCAGACTCTTTCTTTTTTTTTTTTTTTTTGTGGTTTTTGGGCCACACCCAGTGACGCTCAGGGGTTACTCCTGGCTATGCGCTCAGAACCTAGGAATTAATTATAGGTATACTTTTAAAACTGTGTGAATTATACTTATGGTCTCCCCAGGCTTGTGGGACCATATGGCAAACCGGGGAATCGACCCTTGGTCCGTCCTAGGCTAGCGCAGGCAAGACAGGCACCTTACCTTCAGCGCCGCCACCCAGCGACCAGACTCTTTCTGAGCAATAAGATCTCTTGTGACACTCAATTATGTTTCTTATGTTGGTTCTCTACTAGATTAAGAAGGATGTGTTTATTTCTAGCTTGCTTAGTTTATACATTCTCAAAAACAAATTAATATGCTTCATTTATATCAAATATAACTTGCATCCAGATTTTTATTATTATCTTTAATTACTTATGCAATATTTCAAATATAAGGCCATTATTTTGTTTCTAAGTAAATAGTAATTTTATAGGCCTATTCAAAATTTCCCCTTTAAATTTACTATATTTTACATATGTAGGATTTACTAATTCCACATAATCACTAAAACATGCAAGTATCAAATTATACATAAATTTCTTTAACTATTCATGCTCTAAGAAAGAGATCTAGGGTTGAAAAAAATCCCGATTTACAATTCAGTGGAATTTCAGGTGATTAGCTATATAGCTATACTTGTCAATATGCATGTAGGTCTGTCCTCCTCCACAAAATGAGAGGTGAGAGAGTCAAAGAGAAAGAGAGAGTCAGAGAGAGAGCAAGAGAAAGAATGAGAGAGAGAGAGAGAGAGAGAGAGAGCTCCCCTATACTTGGGTGTGGGGAAAAGAAACATAATAGAATGAGGTTGGGAAGGGTCGTTGGTACACTGGTGGAGGGACATGGTCTCTCTGGATATGGGAGAGATGTTGAATGATTTGTGCTTTAAAGTGATTAGCAGTATTGTAAATCCTAGTACCTCAATTAAAATAACTAATAAGTAATTCTATATAGAACACTGGGCAGAATACTTAAAGATGAAAAGTATTAGGCACTGTTAAACATCATTTAATACTAAGTGACAGAACAACAACGAATATGGAAAACATCTTTCTCTGGCAGAAAGATGTTAATCTTCCTGTGCTCTAAGAAAAACTCATGGAAGAGATGTAAAAAGGAAAATGAGTAAATTTATTTGATTTAAAGATACTGCTCTCATAAACAAATGATCTTTATGAATTATATTAATGACAAAGAAATATTAATAATGAAATTAATTTATTATAAAATTAACCATTAAATATTGTACTATTATTATAATATACATTTGACTTATATTTTACTATAAAATTAACTCAGTTGATACTGTGTTAATAATACAATCACTTTAATAGGTATTTTCCAACAAAAGAACATATGAAAAATGACTTTAAAGTGTTCTTCTATTAAAATGCCATGGGCAGGTTTGAAGAGATTATAATATATATTTTAGGTAGCAATGAAGTGCATAAGTACACAAAATTCAGATACTAGATTCATTTTTCTGCTGAGTTTGAAATCTACTTTTTCTCTTTTTTATTTTAAAAAGTAAGGCAAAATTGTTAAATTTCTTTGAGATTCTTTTTCTTCATATGGTACCAAGACCAAATAGTCATATGAACATTGAGTAGAAATAAAAAAATAATCAGACTTATTCACTAAATCCAAAACCAATGACAACAGAATTGATACCCATTTTAAAACTAGCTATACATAGAGGGACCACTTATACTAGTAGCTTGGGAGGCAAAAGAAAGGGATTTGGGATGCATGCTGGGAACAGGGGTGGAGAGAGGATACCACTGGTGGTGGGAATCCCCCTGATTCAATGTCACTATGTACCTAAAATTTTACTGTGAAAGATTTGTAATTAACTTTGGTCATAATAAAAATTATTAAAAATTTTGTACATAGTAAAATTTTAAAATAATCATTATTGAATTCAAGAAGGAATCCAAAAATACCTGCATCTACAAGCAGACCTTCATTCCTATAGCTTCCAATACTTGGGTTCTTAATATCAGTCTGCTCCTGAACTATCTTTGTAATCAAACTCTAGACTCTTTCTTCCACTTATCATCATTCTCAATAGGAAGGCAAGGACTATCCAGTTAACTCAAAGAACTAAACTATAATACCTATATTAGGTATAAGGACAGGGAGACATTCCTGAAATTAATTCCCTGCTTTGGTTTTCTCTAAAGTAATTCTCACCATCTGGAATTTGCAGTTTAATACATTCAGTAATTTCTAGGCTTCTTTATGAAGTTTTTTCTAAAACACAAATAAATACACACTATACTGTAAACCCATGAATATATGAATACAGAAAATTTGGTCTACTTTGCTCACTGTGTACACCCAGAGAATATATGAAATTTAGCACACACTCTATTCTAGAATATTACTTGCATTTCTGTTGATGAAATTCTGAACATAAGATGATGCATGAGATAATCTAATGTGCTCTCTGAATTAACCTCCACTAGGGAAAAAAACTTCAAAATAAGCATTTGTAAAATATTTCTTTACTGATCCAGAAGAATATGTGAAAAGTATAAATTCTGTTTCATTTAATTTCTACTAAAAAAGATTTTGCTTTTCCAGGTTTCTTTGGACTAATGAAAAAATCTTTTACAAAGGTTTTTTGCGGGGATATTTCTTTTTTCTAGATTCAATCTAGCTTTCCAGTTTTTCTAAATGGATAAAGACAAGAAGTGTGGGAAGATGTACAATTAAAAACAAAGAATTAAACAAAAATCGCTAATGTCATAGATTCAAGATAGGTAAGTCCAAGTGCATTAGAATTAACTGAAAAAAAATTAAAAAATTTCAAGTACCTGCAGATCATACTAGAGAAACTACTTGAAAAAGCAGTGAAGAGAAAAGAGAAAAAATGTAGGCGAACAAACTCTCAGACATAGTTAATAAAACTTAAGTTACAAGTGACTTAAATAACAGTGTCATATACTAGTATCTGTTGCTACAGAAAACATTAAATAACATCTAAATCCTATATAAATACACTTAAGTAGGGGTTGAAACAATTGCACAGTGGTTTGGTGCTTCACATACAGTTGTTCCAGATTTGGTACTTGGCATCCCATATGGTCCTCAAAGCATCACCAGGAGTAACTCCTGAACAACACCAGAAGTAAATCCAATCCCCACCACCATCAATGGATGTGGCCCTAAAGTAACAGAATAGAACAAAACAAAAACCCAAAACACAGAACAAAAACAACAGTTGACAAATAAATCCTCACACTAATCTCATTTTTATCAAGTTTTTATAACTTGGTATTTTCAATTACCACTAAAAATTATAAAGGTAGATTGGAAAAGCACTTGCCTTACACATGGCTGGCTTAGGTTTAATCCACATATAGTCCTCCAATCAGTACTAGGAGTGAACAGATATAGACCTCCCCCTGCCCACCCAAATAAAATTCACAATAAAAAATAAGTTTTTAAAAAATAAGTTCTAAAACAAAAATATTGCACAATATAAACTTTGTAGCTGATAAATGAATAATTCTGTGATATATAATGAAACACTATTTAGCCTTAAGTAGTGAAGATCTTCTGATGAATATAATAATCAATATGATAAATCTGAAAAACATTATACTAAGTAAAATATAAGAAGGTCAATTCTTTATGCTTTCATTTATGTGAGGTATCTGGAGTGGTCAGAACTCATAAAGAGATTACAACAGTGACTTTTGGAAGCAGGAAGGAATGGAGAAGTTGGAAAATGTTATTTTGTGGGTAGAGAGTTATAGTTTTACAAATTAAAAGGATTCTAGAAATGGTGATAATGATAGTATATTAAGAATATAGCTAAAGTCAATAAATTATATTCTTAAGTTGTTCAGATTGCAAACTATGTTTGTGCATTTTGTTCCAATTAAAAACTATTAAATTTTATGAATACATATATTATAATATTTAAATGTATATTATGTAAGGAAAGCAAGTGTAGCTATATTAGTTTCTGACAAAGAATTTTTCAAAAAATAAAACTTACCATGGATAGTGATCCTTATTATATAATGATAAATTGGTCAAATTCTGAAGTACATATGACAATTCTAAGTATACATGTACAAATCATAAAATGTGACAATATGAAAAAATGGACAGAATATTTAAGAGACAAATTCATTATTATAATTGGAAGCCTCAACATTCCCTTTTTTTCATTTTTTTATACAAACAACTTGATTACATACATGATTGTGTTTGGGTTTTAGTCATGTAAAGAACACCACCACCAGTGTAACATTCCAATCACCAATGTCCCAAATCTCCCTCTCCCCACCCAAATCCCGCCCTAACTCTAGACAGGCTTTCTATTTCCCTTGTACATTCTCATTATTAGGATAGTTTAAGATATAGTTATTTCTCTAACTAAACTCATCCCTGTTTGTGGTGAGCTTCATGAGGTGAGCTGTAACTTCCAGCTCTTTTCATTTTTGTGTCTGAAAATTATTATTGCAAGAATGTCTTTCGTTTTTCTTAAAACCCATAGATGAGTGAGACAATTCTGCATCTTTCTCTCTCTCTCTCTCTGACTTATTTCACTCAGCATACGATCAGTTGCTGAAATTGGCTGAAAATCAGCAAGTAGATAGCTGAAGCTGATTTAAATAGCACTATAAATAAATTGTATATAAATGACATTAATAGAATGTGCCACTGAGTACTGTATAACATATATTCTCCTGAATGTCATATTAAAGCTTCACCAATATCCATAGCTATATACTAAAATTAAGCAAATATGAAATAGTGATAATCACACAAAATAAATTCCTTAAAAATATTGGACTAAAATTAGAACCTGACAATAGAAATAGCACTGAGAAGTTTATCAATATTTAAAATACTTCATATACCATATGGTTTAAGGAATAAATAGCAAGAAAAATTGAAAAATTATTTCACATTAAAGAAAAGTCAAGTATGAGTCAAATTTGTGGGTAGTAAGAAGAACAATGCTAAGAGTGAAAATTATGGCAAATAGTGTAAAATACATATAATAGGAAATTCAGATAGTCAAATAATTATGTTTTTAATTTAGCAACTCCTGGAAAATATGAACAATTTAAATTTAAAGCTAACAGAAGAAAATGATAATTATAGTGATTATTAGTAAAATTAAAAACCAGGAAATGGAGAAACTCAATTTAAAACAATAGATTTTTAAAATAGATTTAAGTATTTTTTTTCTTAGAAAAGCTAAACAAAAAGAATGACACTCAAAGTTGTACAGTTAGTTATTCTTTGGGTCACACCTGATGGAGCTCTCAGTATTTACTCCTGACTTTTTACTCAAGGATCATTCCTGGGAGGGTCTAGGTGAAGTAAAACCCAGAATTAAGCCTGGGGATTAAACCTGGGTTGCCACCAACAAAGCAAGTGATTTACACACTATAATCTCTCTCTAGGTCATCTTGTGTCAACTGGAAAACAATTAGAGGTGCTAAACAAACAAAATAAATGATATCTGGTTTCTGACCACTTTAGAAGTTCTGTGTGAAAAAATTATTTCCTATCTAGTTTAATTCTTGCTATTTTTTTACAGCTTGAGGATGAAATATCATACGACTAACATTAACTATTCATGTGTCAATGTATTCGAACCGAGCATGTGACACTGCAACGTGAAACCTTGACATTTTGATACATATCAGAATTCAAATAGTAGTCTGTCTTCAAAACCAACAAATCAACAGTCTGATAAAACTAAAATTGGTACAAAGAGACATATCCCAAGCAACTCAGACTTTGTCTCAGTTGTATTTTTACTTTTACTGACCTCCAAAGTATGATCCATCTGTCAGTTTCATTTCTTTACTGGATTTTGTGATGACACCAGCAACACCATGTTGAATGAAATACATTTTTTTACCCACAGCTCCTTCTCGTATTATATAATCTCCAGGTTGAAACACTTCAAATCTCAACTTGCTCAACATGGCAGTCACAAAATTAGGGTCTGCATTAGCAAAAAGAGGCATAGTAGCCACTAGTTTCCGACAGTTGAAGTTGACTATTTCCTAAAAATGGAAAGAATAAACAAAATTTATTAATTAATATGGATACTATTTAAATTCATAAGTAAAATACATGAATTATAATAATCTTTATTTTTCACAGACAAAAATTATGTCTTTGTGTTGAAATTTTATATTCCCAGAAGCTAAAACATACTAAAGACATGAGAAATATTTAGTGTTTTTGTTTGTTCTTTTGTTTGTCTGGGAACCAAATTGTCATTGCTCAGGTTCCACTGACTTATCTGTGCTCAAGGATCAACTCCTGGGAAGTGGAAGTGTTATAGAGACAGGGATTAAACCTGAGTTGGCTGTGTTCAATGCAAGCATAATGACATTAATTTTCTATATTTCATTGTGCTAAACTTTTACTTGCATCTACTGATTAAAATTCTGAAACAAAAACCAGCTGCAGACAAGAAAAAATTTATACTTTATTATTTCATATGTCACTCTCACTGAAGGACAATAGATAATATTCAGAGTGAAAAAGAAAAAAATTACTTTAATTCTAATTTATCATTATGAATTTACATTATTACTGAACTAGATCAGAAAATATGTTTAATTTGGAGGTTCTAGACCAAAGGAAGTTCCTATTTCCTCCCCCTGAATTGTTTGTTTTATTTCTGGGCTCAGTCAAATTCTAAGTTAGATCTACCGATATTTTTATTTTATTCTGTAGATTGAAGTCCAAGACTGACCTGATGATTGAACTCTCTGGACCAAAATAGATATATGAGACCATCCTATTTTTCAAAGCATTTTTACATTTTATTTCTTTATTTTTTTAATAATTTTTATTGTGACTAAAGTGAATAATTAATCTTTCTCAGTAATATTTAAGATACATAATGACAATGAATCAGGGCCATTCACACCACCAGAGTTGTCAACCCTCCACCCTTTTCCCCAGCATGTGTCCCATTTGTCCCTCCTTTGCCACCTGGCATGCTAGTGTAGCTGTTTCCCTCTATGTATAGCTTGTTGTAGTTAAGGTATAGATTCTGTTGTTAATTTTGGGTTTAGTGTTTAAATCTGATCATTTTTTTATTTCCACTCATTGTTCAGATGGTTGTTTGTTCCTGGTACCATTAATTTTTATTTCCCCCCCTAGTTCATGAGACAGAACAAGATGATTCATGTTGTGTGGTTCTGTTGCAAGAACCACAAAAAAGACAAAAAATGAAGAAAAACATAACAAAAAAGCAACAAAAAACAATAAAGAAATAATAAAAAAGGGGAGTAACTACCAGAATAAAATCACCCAACAACAACAAAATCACCAAATAATAATTACAAGAATGGAAAAGAAAGAAAAGAAGAAAAAAAGAAAAAAGAAATAAGAAGAAAAAATAAACAAAGAGTTCTGATGTCATGTTTGTTGTTGTTCTTCTTCTTCTGCTGATGCTACTGCTTCTTCTTCTTTTCTTCTCTATTTTTGCATAGGCACAGTAAGTATTGGGGAAATAAGAAAGGAAAATCTCTTGGTCTAAGACATTCAGGGTTTTTCTGCCTATGACACGTACTGCCATGGGAACAACTACTGGTTCTTTACATGCTCATTATCACACTCCAAGGTCATTTTATGGTGCCACAAAACTTTCTGCTCAGTTGTGGATGACAAAATTAGGCCTCTGTAGCTTGGTATTTGCACAGGTCATAAGATGAAGGCTAGGATTAGTCTTTCTTTAGATAATCTTATTTTTTAATTTAAAAATTGGACACATAACATGATAGGAATTAAAATAGGAATGACAATGACAACATATTAGGAATAACAAAAGCTGTCAAAATTTACAATAAAATAAAAAAAAATTTTTCCAATGAAGCCTAAAGTATTTTTTTTTTTGCTGAAAAATAAACCAAAAATGTTACAACTTTCCTATTCCCTAAAACAAACCACCAAAACCCCATTTTTATTATGAGCTATGAAGTCGAAAATATGATAGGAGTAAAACAGTTAGAGATCTGAATTCTCTACTTAGGGAACATATTATATAAGTGTCTGGATTTTTAGAGAGGGAAAGGTTTCTCCAATTTCCCTTCAAAAAATGACCTTCATAACATTATACTGGTGTAGGCATGCAAAAATTCAGCTAGTTAAAAATCTACAAAATTTAAGGTTCATTACTGGAAACTTTTTTTTTCTTGGACATAATCTTGTGAATTCATTAAAGAAGTGTCCTAACAATAAATACTCTGAAAATGATTAAGTATTTATAGTTCATGAGAAAGAACTCAAGCATAAGAAGCAGCAGCAACAACAACAACAAAAAAAGAGAAAAGTATTTCCCTTTCTAGTTGATATAACATCAAAGTCCAAATAGAATAACACTGACTCAACAGATTATACGACCTACAATAATTTGAGTGAGTTTGAAATGAGTTATGAAGGGAATAGTTCTAAGATAGCATTAGAGTCTATGATAAGGGGCCAGAGGGATGGCACGGAGGTGGGGCATTTGCCTTGCATACAGAAGAACAGTGGTTATAATCCCGGCATCCCAGATGGCCCCTGTGCCCGTCAGGAGCGATTTCTGAGCATAGAGCCAGGAGTAACCCCTGAGCGCTGTCGGATGTGACCCAAAAACCAAAAAAAAATTTTTTTAAAGTCTATAAGTATGTATTCTTGTGTAAATGATGGAAGAAAGAAAATAAAAAGAAAGTAATAAGATATTTTAAGTAGTAGAGCAGTAATGTTCCTGGTCCTACTTTCATTTTAACAGATTAGTTATATTTGATAGTAAAGGGTATAAGGTAACAGAAATTTATTTGCATCTAAGAGCCCTCCTGGTTTTGAAGACACATAGTTAAAGTGAACCATCCACAAAAATAGAAGTTGAATAAAAATTTAAAAGGCCCTCTTGATCAGTTTTTTCCTTAATATATATTTCCTTGATCAAAGCTTAAGTTATTAATAAAATAAATAAAACATAAGTTATTAATTAAATCAAAAATTTTGAAAACTTCTTTTTATCACTGCTACTGATAGCAAAATAATATTTATTAGTAAATCTCATATCTATCCAGATTATTTATGACATTGTTATAAATATAAACATGTTTAGTCTGAGTTAGTATTCTCTCTATATAATACATAATATAATATGCTAGTGTGTTTTATGAATTCTCACTTTTTTAGAGATCTAAAAACACATATCTAACCTCAGTGATGCTTACTTACAATTATACTTCTTTCTGTAAGAAGTTAAACAAAATGAAATAATTTTAAGCCATATGGAAGGCTGAACAATCAAGCAAAGAACAGAAATATCAAGAGAACTCTTCCACAACGATGAATATTTTTCAGGGAAGACAGGTAAAAGAGTAATGAATCCCATTGTAACAACCTGAGCACAAAGTTAAAAAAAAATACAGTGTCAGCGAAAACTTAGAGAATACAATAGTTATGAGTCCATAATAATATAATAATTTAGAAATATGGAAAAAAGCAAGCTCCTTAAGTTACTGATAAATAAGTTTTTATACATTAAAAAATAATAGGGGCTGGAGTGATGGTACAGTGGAGAAAGTTCTTGCTTTGCAAGTAGTTAGTTAGTTGGGTAGGGTTTAAAGTTTGGCATTCCTTATTGTCCCCTGAGCATTCCAGAAGAGACGTCTGAGAAGACTCAGAATTGGAAGCTCTTAATTATTTTGGATGTATCCCCCAAATATGCAGTAACATAATCAACAAGAGTAAAGAATTATGTATTTTGTCTTACTTAGATATAGTATCTGTTTATTTCAGGCCTGAAAGTCTTTTTCCCTATTATTTCACTACTTCATATTATGTTCATTGTTGAGAACAATGTACAGTATTTTATTTTGCGTAAGTTTGGGGCTACACCCAGTAACAGTCAGGGGTTATTCCTGGCTATGCCTGGAAAATCACTCCTGCCTTCGGGTACTATATGGGATGCCGGGGATCAACCGATGTCCTGGGTCAGCTGAGTGCAAGGCAAACGTCCTACTGTTGTGCTAACTCTCTAGCTCCAATATACAATATTTTAAAGTAGAACACAGAGAAAGTGCATAAATCTTTTCTTTTGGGGGGGGGGCACACAAGGTGATGCTCAGGGTTACTCCTGGCTATTCGCTCAGAAGTCGCTCCTGGCAGGCACGGGGGACCATATGGGGAACCGGGGGATCGAACCTTGGTCCGTCCTAGGTTAGCTCAGGCAAGGAAGGCACCTTACCTCCAGCGCCACCGCCCGGCCTCCAAAAGTGCATAACTCTTAAGTGAATCTTTCCAACTGTTCACTTAAAACCACTCAGATATACACACAGAATATTTTTCTGTTAGTCTCCGAAGTTCTAGCTCTTCTCACTTCTATCACTATAAGCAGTTTTACTTGTTCTTAAAATTCACATAAATAGATTCACACAGCATGAAGTCTTTCCTGTCGTCTTTTGTTTATCATTTTGTCAGTGTGATTCATCCGTTTTGTTCTATGATGCAGTTTAATGCTTTAAAGATTCAAGCTGAATTTCTTTTTTTTTTTTTGGTTCCACAATGAATCCACTTATCATTTGTGCATTTTGTGACATCTGGTTGGTTACAGTTTTTAGACTATAAAATAAACCTGTTATAAACATATTGCAAGAATTTCATGGTCTGATTTCTCTTGGGTTTTTACCTAAGTTATACTGGGTAAGAGGGTGGGCATACATTCAACTTTAGTAATTCTGACAATTTTTAAAGCATGCTTATTTACAATTTAATGCCGGTATCTTTTTTCTTATATGGTAGTAGTAAGAAGTTCCATTGTGTCTGCATCCTTGGTGAAGTTTTATTTATCACTATTATACATTTAACTACTAGTATTAAGCAAAAATATCTTATTTCAAAAATCTTTCTCATTATGGTTACAGTTTACCTTTCTCAAATGATTACTGTTGTTATGCACATTTTAAAGGCTTATTGGTCAAATGACTAGCCAATTTGGTGAAGTGCCTAGTTAAGATTATTTTCTGTTTTTCTATTGTTTTTTTAAACAATCAAAATTTTTGCTTTCATTTTAATCTATTTTATTTTATTATTTTTGGTCACATCTAGTGGTGCTGCAGGCTTCCTCCTGACTCTACTCAAGCATCATCTTTTGTGAGGCTCCAGAAATTATAATGTTGTGTTAATATTGATTACTGATCAGATTCATGGAAGGCAAACCCAGTACCAGCTGTACCCTACATAGTAAATGTCCTCTTAACTATTAGAAATATTTTCCAGGAATATTAATTTCAAATATGTTTTTTTCATTTGTGACTTGCCTTTCTAATGTCTTACTTTTTTATATTTTGGGGGTAGTGTATTTCCTAGATTAACTGTTTGAAAATAAAAAAATATATATAAGATAGAAATTACACCCAAGAGCATTTTTTAAAACATGAATCTGTATTCTGAAGTAATAAATACTCTAAAAATTTTACTATTTTAAGAGTATTATAAAATGAACTATATTTAATGGGTTTTGGTCTGTGCCTGGTGATGCTTAGAGCTACTCCAGGCACAGCCAGGGGATTCTTTTTGGTGCTTTGGATTAAATCCATGTCATCTATATTAAGACAAGTGCCTAACCTGCCTTCCTATCAATCTGGCCTCTAAAGAGCATTCTGGTTTGTTTTTTTTAAACTTTGTGTCACACCTATTGGTGCTCAGGGCTTACTTCTGGTTCTGAGATCTTTGATTTTGCTTGGCAGGCTCAGGAATCTCTTGGGGTGCTTTGTATTGAACTTGAGTATCACTATAGCCCTGAAAAACATTCTTATTTTTCTATCGAAAAGAAAAAAATCTGACATTTGTGATATATATGAACCATGATAAAACTTGAGACCATAACAAAAACAACAAATTAGAAAAATATTATTAAATAATATGATCTTATATGTAGAATATCAGTAGTGAAAGGAATTATGCCAAGAAGAGGTCCTCAGAGATAGGGTTAGAGAGGTGAGAAAAATAAATCAACTTGAACAAAAGGAATATATTAGTAGTTATATGACAAATAATTCCTGGTTTTTAAACATATTGCATAGTGAATAAAATTATCAATATTAAATTGCATATCTGAAAATGCTGATGAGACATTCAAATTTTTCTTTACTAGAATTTGAGCATATAACTATAAGGTGGTGTATATTAAATAACAGAATAATGCATGATATATCTGGATCATGCAATGCAGTAGCATATAAATCCTATCATTTTGCTGTGCAACATTAATACAATGTTATATGTTAATTCTATTAATAAAATGGAAAATATTTAAGTCATGAAGCACTAATTATTGATAAATAAACTAATGCCATATTAAGTCATATTTTGTGCAATATTTAATTTTCCTTCATTTGACACCAGTATTTTATTCTGAAGATAATATTTCTAAAAGTTTTTAGACAAGTAACTATATATGAATTGCTATCATTTCGGAAATGAATCAGAGTGATCTTAACAAAACAAAGCTGCTGTTGCATTGCTAAATTCTTACACCCAACACATATAATTTTTATACTGAAGCAGAACAAAGATTCTAAGAACTTAAACCAGCCAGACATTGAATGGCAAAAATCTGGTTGCAGACGTTTATATTATCTTCTTCTGGAATCATAATTTAAAACTCTAACCCAGGCTTTGCCCTAGGATATGAACAAAAACCGAGACCACCAATTATAAAAGTCTGATTGCAACAGTGATGGAACAGAACTTTTAGAACTATAAAGAAAGACTATTCCTAGGCTTTGTCCTATGACCTGTGTAAATACCAAGATATCAAGCTAAAAAGGTCTCTTTATATCATCCACAACTAAGTAGAAAGATGCTTGGCTCTGTAAAAAACCTTGGGGGAGAGAAAAAGAGCATGTATGGAGCTTGTAGTGGTATCTACAACACCTAAAAATACCCCTTTTAGTTTTTTTTTCTTTTCTTCTTTTCCGTTACCTTTTTCTATATCTCCAATAGAACCACATTGATTGAATTATCTTGTTCAGCCTCATAAACTGATACGGAAAAATGACTGGTACCAGGTCCAGACACCAGTATAAATATTTAGTGGAAATAAAAAAGGATTAGACCTGAACATCAAACCCAAAGTCAATAGAAAGAGAATCTATACCTCATGCACAGCAAGCTCTACAAGTGGGGACTAGTTATACTAGTATGCTGGGGGGTAAAGGAGGGACATATGGGATGCATACTGGGAACAGTGGTAGAAAAAGGACATCACTGGTGGTGGGAGCGCCCCTGATTTATTGTCACTATGAACATTGAATATTACTGTGAAATATTTGTAAATTCACGTTGGCCACAATTAAAATTAATTAAAAAATAAATACATATAATCAAAGCTATATCAAATACCATCTCACCACCTTCAATATACTCTAAAAGTTTATTAATATTGACTTATTTTTGCTATTTAGAATCTTGAGCAAATTAATATTAGAGTTCCTAAATCTATTAATGAATTTCTTTAAAACAATTTTAATTAATGAACATAATAAAAGTGAGACATTTATCCTGGGGGCTAAAGAGAGATAATATCATGGTTAGCTGGTTAGAGTGCTTGCCTAGCATGCAGCTGACCTGGTTAGATTTTTGGTGTTCCATATTGTTTTCAAGACCAACAGGAGTAATCCCTGAGCATGCACCAGGAGTAAATCCTGAGTACTGTCAGGTGTGACCCACAAAAGAAAAGCTAAAGGACAAATAGTTATATTTATATCTTTTTGAATAGTAACTCATCTGCATTAAGCACTTACATCTGCTATACGGATGTAGATAAAGAGATAAGTGGTCTATAATAGCCTGTAATAGCTTAATAAATGGTCTGTAATAGCTTTGGTACTTTACACCATTACATGTATTAAAACCTAATACATATTAGCTTATAGATTAACTGTTTACTTTATGAATTAAGAAGTAATCATCTTAAAAATACTTTCATATACAAATGTCTTAAATGAAATCAGCCTGTTTGTAAAGGTTCTGAGCAGAATTTTGTGATTCACAATTTAAAGTTTCAACATATTGTGTAGTTATCATGCATTGTAATTTGGTTTTTTTTTTTTTTTTTTTTTTGGTTTTTTATGGGTTACACCCGGCAGTGCTCAGGGGTTAATCCTGGCTCTATGCTCAGAAATTGTTCCTGGCAGGCATGGGGAACCATATGGGGCACCGGGATTCCAACTGATGACCTTTTGCATGAAAGGCAAACGCCTTACCTCCATGCTATCTCCCGGGCCCCATTAAAAATTCTTTTTTTTTCTTTTTCTTTTCTTTTTTTTTTTTTTTTTTTTTTTTTTTTTTTTTTTTTTTTTTTTTTTTTTTTTTTTTTTTTTGTTTTGGGTCACACCCGGCAGTGCTCAGGGGTTACTTCTGGCTCCATGCTCAGAAATTGCACCTGGCAGGTACGGGGGACCATATGGGGCACCAGTATTCGAACCGATGACCTTTTGCATGGAAGGCAATTGCGCTATCTCCATTGTATTTCCCGGGCCCCTGTAATTTGGTTTTATCATTATCTCATATTTCAATTTTACAACACAAATGCTAGTTTAAAATTAATTTAGTAATTATAGTTCACTACCTTG
This sequence comes from Crocidura indochinensis, assembly GCA_004027635.1. Lineage (NCBI taxonomy): Eukaryota > Metazoa > Chordata > Mammalia > Eulipotyphla > Soricidae > Crocidura > Crocidura indochinensis. Next base: position 83,209 of record PVKC010000070.1, read on the forward strand.
CCTTCCTAATACATATAATAAATGAAGCAGCAGATATTAAATACTTAGTGTTCATTAAAAAAAAAACTTAAAACATAGAGGAATACATTGCAGATAGTATTCATTAGAGATTTTGTATCTCAGGCCTACTTTCAGACATTCCAGAAAGAAATTTCAAAAAAATGTGTGTAAACTTGGCATTGTGGACTTCTAGTTCTTTGCAAATTGAAAATAGCATGCTACTTGCATAATACTAGTTGTAGCTACTTGATTTGGAAAATAAAATTGATCTGAACTGTCAATTTGAGTAAAAATGTATCTAGAGTTAGGTTGAACTGGAAAGTAATATCAAAACAGGATCAAACAAATAGTATAGTAAAATAGAAGACATGAGGAAATGGGATGTCCCCTCAGAGTAGTCAGGAATTTAAGAGACATTAGACATCCACTTGTATGTCGCTTTAGTTAGACTTTTAAGGAACAACGTGTGAAGGACCTCTTCAGGTGTTGGACCTTATTATTATTATTGTTATTGTTATTATTATAATTATTTATTAATTCTTTAAACTAGGGAAGATCAAATCATCATGGCCTATCTCAAAATCCCAATGATCTCAGAATGAAGTGATGTTTGTCATATTCTTTAAACAGCCTGACTTCAAGCCTGAATTCAGCATCTAGAAAGGAATTTGTGGTCTTCTTTCAAACCAGTTAAATACTCTGAGTGAAACAGTCACTGTTGCCATTGACCTTTTAGAAAGTTTTGGAAAACTACTGTATTATTAAACTGAACTTGGAAGTACTTATAGTGAACTTAGTTTCTGAAATTAAACTTTTTATTTATAATTTTTGTTTTTTATTTGTTTGTTTGTTTTGGGGCCACATCCTGGGACACTCAGGGGTTACTCCTAGCTATGCGCTCAGAAACCAACCGCTCCTGGTTTCGGAGACAATATGGGATGCTGGGGAATCCAACAGTGGTCCATCCTGGTCAGCCGAGTGGAAGACAAATGCCCTACCGGCTGCGCCACAGATCCAGCCTCTTTATTTGTAATTTTCTAAAACAAAATTAAATTATCTCTATACTCATGTGATTCCTAATAAGCCAGTTGCTTAGAAGTCATTATCACCACTGTCACTAATCATTCTTATCAATACATGCATCTAATATATATGATCATAGGTCACTTTATTCTGAAGCAACTTTCAAAATAAAACAATAAATGAGAAATATTTCTATCTAATTAAAAACTGTTGACCTTAGTATTTTAGTTTAGAAGATATTTTCAAGAATAGAACATTTGTTTATGAAAGCTGGTAAAGAATCATATTCTCCATAGTAGTTTAATTAAAAACTCTAGAAGATTATATTATGTATGTTGGATCTATATTATGTTAATTATTTTGGTGTAAAGCCTAGATGAAAAAAATGTGAGTTTTACAAGAAAAGATCATTTTATAATTTTAATTAAATCATGTTATTTATTCCACTGTCTTGTTAATAATCAGTTGTAGTTTTGTTTGATTTGTACTTTTCTTAATCATTTTAGATAAATTTTATTGTTTAATTAATTTCCCATCATATCAATAAAATAATCTTTATTGTTATAGCCACAATTATAAAATATAATTTCCTCAAAGGAAACAATGTTGATTACAGCAGTTAAAATTTTATTTCAATGGTGCCTAAATATATTAAAAAATGCAACTTAACTAGCAACAAAAAAAGTTCTTTATGAGAGGGATGTAGCACAGGGTAAGCTAAGGTAAAGTGCTTGCTTAGCATGAAGCTGATTCTGGTTCTACACTGAGTACCACATAAGCATTGAGTTAAGTTTTGTAACCACAGAAGTCCCATAAGCATTGAGTTATCCCTGTGTGCAGAGTTAGAAATAAGCCCTAAGTGGATATGGACTAAAAAAATAATGATAATGAATATTGATTATGTATTATCTAATTTGTCTTCCTTCTTTCTTGGAGAAAGATATGAGAAATATGAAATATGAAAATAAAATTGCCTACTTTTATTTAACTTATTTACCTGAAATGTCACATAAATTTTATTTTATTTTTTATTTAGATTCCAAAAATGCTCTCAGAGTTTGTGAAACTCTTTCAAAATCTTCTAAGTCTACTCTAGGACACAGTGAACACATATACTGTTCAACAATTTTATTTCATTTTATATTTTTGTGCTTTTTTGGGGGAAACACTTCCGATTCTGCTTTGAGCTTATTCCTGAGCTTATTCCTTGAGTTCATATTGAGTACCGGGGATTAAACTATGGTTAGACACAAGCTAGGTAAACTCCTTACATACTTCTACTATATCTTAGATAATTCATATATACTATAATAATATATTATATATAATAGTATAGTGTTTATTTTCTCCTAGTAGTTATCACATGACTTCCTACATTTCATGTATTATTAGTAATAACTTTTTTTGTCTGCTTGTTTTTGGGCCACACCCGGTGATACTAGGAGTTAGTCCCTGGCTATTAGCTCAGAAATCGCTCCTGGCTTGGGGGACCATATGGGATGTCGGGAGATTGAACTGTGGTCCTTCCTAAGCTAGCTCAGTCAAGGTTCTTACCATTTGTGCTATCGCTCTGGCCCGTACTAGTTATAATTTTTAACTTTAGTCCCTCCACTTATTTTTATTTGTTTCTATATACATATAGCAAAACATTGAAACTTGCAAAGCACTTTTACAACTACGTTACTCATCACATAAGGATAAATGTCTTACAATAAGTGAAAAATATAAGCTATTCTCTTTATGTTTAATGAAATCAGGAAAATCAATCAAGGAAAATCATTAGATTAAAACATAAAACCTGTTTATTTTTGCTTAGTAATATGACCATGGCCAATCATTTACATCCATTATTTATTTATTGTCTCTACTTCATGACTATTGGATAATTTATGATCCCTATTTATCTTTATCATGTCATAATTATAGTGTTACTTAAGCAAAATTAAAAACAGGTTTCGGAAAGTATTAAAATATCAAGAAGTATGTGTTTTTAAAAACAAACCATTCTTAACTGCAGTAAATAAATATGCATGAAAACTACACTTTCCTTCATAACTGTCCATCTGAGAAGTTAAAGAATGAAAATATTATACTCTCAGTCTAATTCATGTTCCGTGAAAATGAAATATACTGACGTTCTATATTCTACTGGGACACATGATCTGTACCTATTTTCAGCCCAAGGGCTCTTCACATGCCATTGTTTAAAAATAGAACAGTTCTGAACTTTGGAGACAGGCTCAGAAAGGTATTAACCTCTTTCTTGACTGTTAAATTTGCTGTTTTGCTAAAACCAAATCAGTGTAAATCTGATTGTGTTAAAAATAGACCTCCTTACTCTGTATACATTCCAACAGGCTCTTAGAAGCAGTGAAGTATAGTTCACTGAATTTTTATAATTAGTTTTTAGTTGAGAAAAAAAATATTCTCTGCATCTACTAAGGCACTCATTAGTTTCAAGATTCTAACTCTTCAATGCCAAGTTTTATTCTGAAACTTATCTTAAAAAATATCAGTCACAATAAAGTAAAATTTTATCAGAAAATTGTTAAAAATAAATGCCAGAAGAAATGTGATGTATTATAAGGCTGATGCCCCTTATAATGTATGGCCGATGTATTCCTATGAATGAAACTTTCATTTATACACAGATACAATATTATTTAAGCTGTGGGAACCATAAGGTTTGGAACTATAACCATTTTCTATAACTGTGCTAGTACTAAAGCCTCAAAATTTTCTGAGTGCTGAATATGGCTGGGAGTGGCCCAAACTCCCTCCCATCCAAAAAAAATGTGGGAAGATTACAAAATAATTCAAGGCTGTGCATATTGTGGGTGGTGACAATGGCTTTAATGCGGCTTATGGGAATAGGACCAACTCTTAATCTTAGACAGAATGCTGTATAACCCTTCAGTTGCTGTTTCTGAACTATTACTCATTATATTACTGATGCATATATGTATATTAGTAGCAGAAAAAATACCAAGTAGAGGGCATAAGCTATTTAAATCAATGGTAATTTGAATACAAAGTGGATCCTACTATAAATGGAAGTAGATATAAGAAAGTCCTTTTTTGAAAGGGGGTTAGAGATTTCTGGAGATCACTGAAGCATGGCATTTCAGACTCAGGATTTTTGACTACAGGCAACCAACCACAGAATAACTAGAATGTGAAGACTGTAGATTATAGATAATGAACATACTTCACAAATAATAACTATAATTTAAAATGTCAGCTCGGTACTGTTTTCTGAGTACTCTCTTAAGGTTTTTTTCCTCAGAAAATTATAGCTGTTCCTTTTACTTTCTAAACTAAAAATTTTGTTCAAAGACAAAAATTTTAAGATATCTTTAAAGTCATTTCCAAGAAAACCAAGAATTTAACTTGAGCCTACTGGCAGATCACATGGCCTAGCCTAGAAATAAAAAACACTCACATTAACAGCCATCATAAATTGTCTACTGAAGTGGGTTACTACTTAATTTTAGTAAAGGCAATAAGAATTACCTTATGTGTCAATATTCTCAGTAGACTTAGAATATTACTTAGCAACCCTTCAATAAAAATAAATGACATCTCTCTAGCTCATGGATGATATTGGGTCATAGAGAATGGACAGAACATTTGTTTACATTCTATACTGGTAAACTATTGAAATATTTCCATCTCTTTTCCATTCACAACACCTTTTCATGCCTGCATAAAGCACTATCAAATAAAACTAGAGAAAGTTTAAAACACAACGAAACACTCTTGTGTTAAAATGAGACCCCCGGGATTATAGTGAATGCATCAAAACATAGTCACTCTAATGATGATAGAAATTACGTGAGAATCAAACAGTTGAATCACAAGTGTTAATAAGAATGTTATGTGGTCACACACTTCTTAGTTCTGGTCATCAAATTTTTTTTCTTTTGTTTTGTGTCACACCAGGCAGTGCTCAGGAGTCACTCCTGGCTCAGCACTCAGAAATAGACCCTGGCAGACGCCAGGATTCGAACCACTGTTCGTCCATCCTGGATTGGTTGCATGCAAGGCAAAAAGCCCTACCGCACAGTGCTAGCTCTCCAGCCCAGGTCATCAATTTTCTTATATAAGAAAAGAGTTGACAAAAATGCTCTAATCACTATGGAGCAATCTATGATTCTTTGAGATGATTTGCTTAATTTTCATTCAAATATAGTTACAAATAATATCATGTAAGAACTGCTGTTACGAAATTAAAAAGATGTTGCCTCATATCAGAGAGATAGCTACAGCAGGTAAAGTGCTTGTCTTGCATGTACTTGACCCAACTTTGATCCTTGCATTACGCAAGGTCGCTCAACTCCCATCAGTATGATCCCTGAGTTTAGAACTAGCAGGAAACCTTCAGTACCTCCAGATATGACTCCAAAACAAACCAAAAAATTAAAATAAAATTTTTTAAAAAGTCCTTGACTCTTGGAATCCTGAGTTCATACAACAGGACAGACAATAAATAAATATTAAAATGTAACAATAAAACAGAGTGATATGTACAAACTAAAATAGTTTTATGGGGGCTGGGGCAGTTTGCCTTTCTATGTGCTAATCTACGACGGACCAAGGTACAATCCCGTGGTGTCCCATATGGTCCCCCAAGCCAGGAGTGATTTCTAAGTGCATATCCAGGAGTAACCCCTGAGCATCACTGGCGTGGCCCAAGCTCTCCAAAATAAATAAATAAAATGCTTTTATGATGAAGACATATTTTTCAAAAGTAATTTTTAAAGTAATTTTGAAGAACTCAGTAGGTAACACTTGTATTGAAACTTCAACAGTAAGACTGAGTCACAGACTCATTTCTTCAGTTTGTTTCCAACATAGGAAAGTGATTAATCACCTAATTTATGCCACAGAAATGGAAACAGATGAATGCTTTAATAGCATAAAACATTTGAAATAACTACTAAATGAATTTATTAACATATGCATGATATGGAAGTGTTCTAAGAGCTTTCAAAGGTCATGTAAATGAAATCCTATAATTTCACATCTTAGGAATTCTTCCTATCCAAAAATATTTAAACATACAAAAATTAAAAGTATGAGTAATAAAATGGATAATACATGATATAAGTTTAATTAGAAATATATAATACTTTGAACATTAATAATGCATTCTGCTTTATTTTTGAATAATTAATCTAAGTCTTGAGAGTATAAAGCTTGACTTCCTCTTCACTTATATATATTCTTGCATATCAGGTTGTAGTAGAATATAATTTTCTTAAATATATATAAGCACCCAAATTAATTGAAATACTTTCACAAATATGAACTTTCTGGACAGCAAGGCACTTTAAATTAGGCGTCATAATTTACATAAATATGTCAATATTGGCCCCACATTGGAAAATGTGTGAAATTGTATGTAGTATGTATGCAATATACACATACTTTTTTACATTTTCTCAGAAAATACAAATAATATAATCCTGATTTTCTTTTATGAATGACTAAATATTATTAATTTGATATATCTAATGCTTTTCAGTTGTCTATATAGAGAGGAATACAGTGATCAAAATTAGCTTTGCATAAGCTAATATGACTCTGATGTCAAAACTGAAGATCTTTATGGATTAAAAAAGATCACTAGAACTAATTAACATTATTTTAATACCTACTTAAAGTAGTAATTATCCATTTTTGCTTCTAATTCTAGAATGTCTAATCATTAACTATGATACCCTGGTTTTCATTTATAATTTTGTTTAAAAAAAATCACTATTTAAATATTTAGTAAGTTTCTACTACTTCTTACCATGAGAGATATCAAGTGATTAAAACATAATATCCTCTAGGAGTTCATAGCATTGATAGATACAAATTGATGAATAATATAATGTTCAAGATAGTGTTGTTAGAGAATAAATATAAATATATATATATTTCTGCTTAATGGAAAGAAGGTAAAGTGAATAAACAAAGATTGAGAGGATAATATAAAAAAACACAAAGTCAATGAACAGCCTTTTTGTACTCTAAGAAATTATTGACAATTTCCAGGAAAGTAGACTAACATGAAATAAAGACTAAAATGGAGCACGCCCATATTATTAATGTCAGAGTCATGGACTTGCATGGAACATTGGTCATGGGCAAGAGTGGTGTGAGAGTCATGAAATGTGATTCACATTGTCAAAGTGAGACCTCAAGGCTGAGAAAGTAGTTGTTAATATCCTTTAAAAGCTGAGGTAAAAAACAATGTTGAACAGGCTAAACACAGAAGGGACCACTTGGACTAGCAGCTTGGGAGGCAAAGGACAGGCCATATGGGATGCAGGCTAGGAACAGGGGTTGTGGGAGGACAACATTGGTGGTGGGAATGCCCCTGATTCAATGTCACCATGTATCTGAAATACTACGGTGAATAATTTGTAAGCCACATTGGTCAAAATAAAAATTATTAATAAAAATGTTGAGACTGAATGATGGCACTCCCACATACAAGAAAAAATTGTCATAATTTAATAGTGGAATAGTTGTAAGAACTATTTAAACTTAAATCCTCATAGTACTGTTGTAGATTTCTTTGGTCTCTATACTAAGGCCTGTCTCAATCTAAGTTAATCCTCTAGGCTCATTTGGATTCAACTTGGTTGGTTCCGGTGTCCTAAACTTTTGATTTTCAACTAAGGAGCATTATAGCATTATATCTATACTCTGTAATCCAATATAAAACTGAAGCAAAGGATATAACGAATTTTTCAAAAAGAGCTTGAATTATATTTCCTAAAGTATAAAACTGTACCTTCTACATTGTTGAAGATTTAAGAAAAAAGAGGAATCAAGAACATATATTAAACTTCTTTCACTGGCAAAATTATTCATATACTTTAGGGTTTAAGAAAAGAAAATAATACAAATAAACTTTACTGAATATGAGAATTCAAGTTATGATGATGATATCAGTTAAAATAAAATATTTAATTATATAAATGTACTACATAAATTAGGAAATCCAAAAAGTATAAGCTAACTAGTCTTCCCCTAGATAGAAATTTTCTTTTCATTTTTTTGGACCACATACAGTGACACTCAGGGTTGCTCAGAAATCGCTCCTGGCTTGGGGAACCATATGGGACGCTGGGGAATTGGAGTCTGTCCTAGGTTAGCACGTGCGAGGCAAACACCCTACTGCTTGTGCCACTTCTCCGTCCCGAGAAAGGACTTTTCAAGATATAAATATGTGAAAAATATAATTACAAAATTGCCAACTGATACTTAATAGCATGCAAGACTTATGGACTTAGTGCACTGCGTCAGAAAAGTGTGCTAAAACTAGTGTGCAAAGTCAAAGAAGATATAAATAAAACAGTATTATTTTAACTGGATTTTGCCAACAGATGAGAGACATTTCTGGAAAACATATGATGCAAGGGTGAGAAATTATAATTGATTTTTGCAAAACAGCAAGTCGCACTGTTTGGCTGCAAGCCAATTTGGAACATGAAGAACAGCAGGAATATTGAAATCTGGAGATTTAGCTGAGGTCAGAACACAGAAGCATAGAGGCTAGATTTGATTTTATTTGTAATGTAAAGACTAAACTTTTCAAAGAATAGAATTGGCCAGTTTGAATACCTAAAGAAGATTGAACTGGCAGTGATGTTTCAAATAGAAATTAGAGAAAATAGACCAAAGGCTAGAAAACAATTTAAGGGGAGAGTCGAAAATGCCCAATTGAAAAATGTTTATGGCATTGGAAAGGGAAACAAGCTATTGGTGTGAGATATATTACCACAGTGAAATGAGAACTTTTGGTGAATCTCTTGATTACAAGAGAAAGATTTAAAAAAGAAATTCTACATTCCAATAATATGAGCAAATGATGAAAGCATTTACAGAGAAGTTTCAAAAGGTAAATGATTTTAGGTGACTTAATATAATAGGTAGTAGACTATATATATATTTATACTCTTCATTATATCTACTTCCCATATACATATAAACATAGTAAGAGAGCAATGATTGAAAGGATAAAAATACTTCAGTAGGTATGTGATGAGAGAGTAGAAGATTGTTAAAATATAAAAAAAAAAACAAAGCCATTAGAAAGTAAAGTGACAACTAGAGATACAGAAAATAAAAAAAATCTCTGAGAATCACATTTGAAGAGTTCTCTAATAAGTTAAAAATTAAAACCCTGTTTATATGAGAACCATAAAAGAACATGAAGGCAAAAAACTGTATATTAAATGTTTTCTGATTTTTGTTAATAATCAAAACTAGAATGTAGACTCCCACAAAATAAGAAAATAAATAGTGTTCATGCTTCATGGAGATTATAGTCTTAAATCTTACCTCTCTTAGAGGATCATTAAGTTCACTGAGAATATTTTCCTCATCAAAGATTTTGCCTTGATATCTGTGTTCATAATAATCATGAATCTTCTGGCGCATATCAGCTGGTAACTTATGGAATGACATGTATTGCTCTACTTGTTTGTACTGTATGGAAAGGAAAAAAGAGATTAAAAGTCATCCTACTACTTTGATGAGCTATATTCAATAACATAATATTCAGTAATCAGAAAAGGAAACAATGCAACAGGTACAGTGCAATAACTAAGCAATAAAGTACCATATAAAGAAATAAATTAGGTGAAAATTTCTTGTTAAGTCTCTAGGTTACAGAGAGAAGGCATGACAGAATGACTTTAAAATAAAGCTCTGGAAAATTTCATGATAAGCCAGAAAGTCTTTATTATTTTGTATTGTTATTGTTTTTTGTTAAGTCTGAGATAAGTATTAAGTTGCTATTTGATTGGGAAACATTTCATACATTTTGAAGTAATAAAAGGTTTATCCTAGACCTTTTAGCAAAAGAGCAGACTCCATTAACTACTGAGTCTAGAGAAAGAGAGCTTGGCAGGTGTTTGAAAGTCATAGATATTTAAGTAGCTTATAGCATCTGCACTGTAAAATAAGAGACTGTGTCAGGCTGCAATTTAGAATTTAGGAGAATATCAGGGTGAGACTTGATTCACCCTGTAATTGTAGAGCTTAAAGTTCAGTCAGACATTTAAACTGATTTAACCAAAGAACTAATAAACTTGATTATTTATAAAAAAAATGATGGTGGAGTTGCTATTTAGGAATATAGATCTTCATCTGTTGATGAGTCTCCCATTTATCTTTGCAAGCACACTCATATATACATGCATACATATATATGCATATGTATATATACATTTCACATTTTGGGGAAGGATGCTCCTAAGAGGTGCTCAGGAGGTTCAGGAGCCCTATTGACAACACTCAGTCCACTAGATTTGGGGTTCAATAGAAGGACCTGAAGACTTAGTGTTCCCTGGGAATTCTAAGGACATTACAATGGTGCTTTGGGCTTCCAGGATTGCAACCAGTGATACCCAGAGTAGGGCATGTTGCTGGGAATCAAACCCAGATACCTCTGGGCGCCCATACATACTTCGATATTTTTTGGGGGGAGGGACATCCGACAGTCCTCAGAGCATATTTATGGTTCTAAACTCAAGAATGTGATATTAAATATCATTCCTGGTTTGTAGGGATATAACCTGGATTAGAAATTTACAAGGCAAACAAAGCAAGCTGTATTGTTCCACCCACACATTTCATTTTTGAAATATCATTCGGTTATTAATAGGAATCTCATCACTGATATTACATGGAAGTTCATTAGAATAGTTGAATTTCAGTTCATGCTCTGATAATGATATAAATATCCCCAAATGCACCATATATTAATGTTTTTACAGATATTCCCTCAATTTTTCTATCATAATAAGCCATGAAATTATACTTGAAAAATAGATTTTTTTAGATGTCCAAATTAGTTTCATTGGATAAAGGTGAATCCAAATAAAAAAGCTGGTAGCAGAGCTGACTAAAGATACTGAAACAAGATTCTTCCTTTAAATAAAATGCATTTATTTATGGAAAAATTATCTCAATCTTTTTATTAATAAAAATACTTTGATGAGAGGTTATGATCAACTATGAGCAAGTAAACAGAAAACATGTTGTACTATAGTTTCTCCTACCCTCCCCACAATTTTTTTTTGATTTGGGGCCACTTTTGGCTGTGCTCAGGGTTTCCTCCTGGCTCTGCTCTTAGTGGTCATTCCTGACAGGGCTCTGGGGACCATATGGGGTGCTAGGGATTGACTCCTGTCAGCTAGATGTAAGGCAAACACCCAACTTCTTTCACTATCTCTCTAGTCTAATGATATATATCTTTCTCCTGAGTCATTCTTTATTTGGTCACTTTGTCACCAGACATTGCCATAAAGTACTTAAATCTCATTATTATGAGCTCTTATTATTAAAGCTGTTATTATTATGTCACCTGGTCACCAGACCATAAAGTACTTAAAGCTCTTATACACATATTTGAATAAAATTGATTATGTTTCAGGTAATTTTATATTTTGAATTTAGGTACAAATGTTGCCTTTGATGAATTTGAGACATATTGGGTTAATTTTTCTTTTTAAAGCTCAGAATCTGTCCATTATCTAAACTATTACACATGGTGACCTGGGATTTGGCAGCTATTCCTTCATGCAGAAGAAGGGAAGCTTCAGTGGCTTTCTCCGTTAGACCCTTAGGTGGGATAAAATCGATTTGTAACAGAACTGAATTGGAAAAGATCTACATTTATTTTTATATTTGTGTTAGATGCTGAGTTAAACAATGAAGTGAATAAACTATTTGATATCATTTTTAAGCTTCAAAATTCCACAGGAGCCTCTACTCCCAAGGTACATAATGATATGTACATTTTGTAACTGCCCTTTCTGGTATGAAGGTCTGTTTGATTATTTAAAGAGGCACAGAGGTTTTTTCACTGCTCATGACTCCTTGTATAGATCTTGGCAGGTCAAGCCAGAGACACAGCTTGATCCAAGTGCCCAAAGTCTTTGCACACAGGGAGCTCATGCTGGGCAAAGGTTTCTGCTTGTCTGATACTTCTCTGTGCTCTTATTGCTGTACTGTATCTTTTGATTTCAAATCAAAGCCACATGAGAGTATAGTCTGTGGAGTATGGTGAATTCTGTCAAATATCCAAATGCAAAAGGCGATAAAATAGCTTAAGACAACAGGATACCATAACTTCAACACTTACTTCAATGATAGAAATGATTTAAGCTCTGGCTATATAGAGGATTCCACTTTCCTCAGAACCAGATGTTCAAATAAGAAGCTATCCTTTCTGCAAAGATAATTTGCATAAAGCCTACTACTACTGGAAAAACTAACTTAACCAGATAATTGAGTTCTAGACTCAGTTACTATCAAGAAAATGAAACCTTGATAAGCCAAATACAAACATTACTGATAAAGCAATTTTATTTTTAAGGAAAGTCATAATTTGTGAAGGCAGCTATTTTTCCTCATACTACTGACTTAATCCCTTATGAATTTAATTTACTAGTCTATAGATAGTGGGTGTTAAATCCTATGATTTTGGGATATTATATTTCATGAAAGTAGGGGAAAGAAATAAAATTCTGTTTGTGATCAATTTTTAAAAATCTATAAATTATTGCAATGCTTTGTGTAGGTCAAGCTCTCAGAAGGAAAATGAAACATATTTGATGTCTGAAGGATGATGTGCCAAACAAGGAGAAAAAAGACAAGGCATAAAATTTATACTTTAAAATGGTTGGGCAATAGTTTGTCAGGTTCAGATCAATAAAGCAAGAGTGTGAACAGATCTTGATTAGCAGAAGCAAAGGATAAAGTTTCAAAGGGGGAATACTTAGAAAATATATTCTATGAAAAGAGGAATTGTTAGGGGCAGGAGTGATGGTGCAGTGAGTAGGGTATTTGCCTTGCACGTGGCATTCCTGAGATTGACCCCAGCAGTCCATTTGTTCTCCTGAGCACAGCTAGTAGTGATTTCTGAGTGCAATCAGGAGAAATCCCTGAGCATCACGAGGTGTGCCTACCATATCTCCCCCAAAAAAATCCTCAAAAAAAAGAGGTAGTGGTAGTAGCCAGTGAACTCAAACTAGTCATGATACTTTAACACTTGCTAAAATCAAGAGGTATTTATTCATTTCAATTGCAGCTAGCATTTGTAGAATAAATGAAAATATCCCCATGTGGTATGAATAAATACGAATAGAAAGGTACCATTTAAAGAAGACATATAGGAGAAAGAATATGCTACATGTTAAAAGTTATTACTAACTTATACATTAAATGGACATGGTGCTTTATTTTTAATTGCAGTCATATAATATAGACATGAAATGAAAATACAATTAATGATTGCTGATAGATTTTGAAAATAAATGGCTAAATAAACAATTTCTGTAAGTTCATCCCATCATCAAACAATTATCATTTACAACAATTTTCATGAAATCTTAAAAACAAAGGGATAATGCTATGTCTGAAATATTATAGTACAGGTAGATAAATTAATATAATTCTTACCAAAAAATCTACCAAATTTAAATTTGAAATATTTTGTGTAAATAAAATTATATGTATTTTTTTTTGTTTGTTTTTGGGTCACACCCTGCAGCACTTGAGAGTTACTGATGACTCTGTGCTCAGAAATCACTCCTGGCAGGCTCAGGGGACCATATGGGATGCTGGGAATCGAACCCTGGTCTGTCCTGGATTGGCTGCATGCAAGGAAAATGCCCTACAACTATGCTATCTCTCTGGCCCAAATTATAAATAATTAATGCAGATATCCAAAATCCCCTACTAATCTTACTATTCCCAGATCCCTTTTCTTTTATTTATTCATGTTACTCAAACAAATTCCCAAGTAAACAACTAAGACAGATTAAAATGGCTGTACGTAACTTAGATCTTTTCTTGTTTGTTAGTTAAATTCAAAGACAATAACCTGGTGCACAGCACATCTAGGTGGAATATATTTAGTTGGATTTTGAGCAACGTGATTTTGAGGTTACTCAAATGTCTTTTTATCCGTATTTCATAGATTTTCTCAATCTTCTCCAAATTTGTGTATATTTTCTATACTATATACACACCTTTTATCTATCTTATGTTACTAAATATTTATTGAGATTCATATAAATGATTTTAATTTCTAAATATTTCATGTTTTTAATCTTTTAAATATTTATTTTCATTTTATTACAATGAGATACACAAACATGAAAATTTAAAAAATATGACATTAAGAAATAATATCTGGGAATTAAATAGAAGTTTATTTGAATATGTCTACAGGATTTAGTTCCGGTTAAGTTTTTGGTGACTCGTCTTATGTATTTTATTAGACTGTGCGTATATACATGTTATATATATATATATATAACATGTTACAGTTGGGTGTAAATGGAAGCAAATACTCAAAAATAAAGTGGAAATGTAACTACTTCTTTGACGTATTCTAGTTAAAAATAGGAGAGCTAGAGGAGCCAGAGCAATACCACAGTGGTAGGGCTTTTGTCTTGCACGTGGCTGATCCAGGACAAACTTCGGTTTGATCTCCAGAGTCCATATGGACCCCAAGCCACGAGCAATTTTGAACATGTTGCCAGGAGTAACTCTTGAGCATCACCAGGGGTGGCACAAAAAAACAAACAAACAAACAAACAAAAACAACAAATAAAGGAGGGCTCAAATGATAAAATTAAGGTCGGAGTGATAATTCAGTGGGTAGGATTTTTTTGCCTCACATACAGGTGACCAGAGTCCAATCCCTGGCATCACATAGATTTCTTGAGCAACACTAGGAATAATTCTTGATAATAAAGCCAGGAATGGACCCAAAACAAACAAACAAAAATGATAGCATGTCAAATGTTAGATATTTCAAAAATATGTAAAAATACTTTATAAACATTTATATTATTACATATACTTGATAAAATTACATTCCAAAAACTGATTGACCAATGAATATACCTCTCCTTCACTCCCAATTCTAAAGACATCATTGAATCATGTAACTTACATAAATCATCTAAGTTCTACTTGTCAAACTTTTCAATAATTTTTATTTCCATTAATCACCAGTGTTAATAGTAAAGAAAAAGTTTTTTTCCTAAAATAATTGTCATCTTTTGAGTTAAATTCTGTGTTTTTTCTCACAAGAAGCTGTTACTTTAGTTCTTTTTTCCAAATAAAAAGAGAGAAATATATAAATGCAAACCTTATTATTACATCTCTTTGAAAACCTGTTAAAGCGCACTCACTGTCTTCAGGAAAAAGTCCAAGTCCCTTGACCTATATGATGTCTCTTTTTATTATTTATATTATCTCTTTGTCTACTATTCATGGAAAGTTATTTTTCTTAATAGTTCTCAACTTTATCCAGTGCCTGAAAACATTCTATTTACTCTATCTGGAGAGTGTATATATATATATATATATATATATATATATATATATTGAATTGAATTGAATATATATTGAATTGTATATATATATTCAATATACATATATAATGAAGTATATAATTTCCTGACTAATCTTTTATTTGACCTCTCAAATATCACATCTCAAATATTCTATAATTATCGACCAGCATACAATGAACATTAAACTTACCTGTTACTTATGCTAGGAATTTCTGCAACTGTTTTCAAAATGTCTATGCTTGCAGCTGGAGGTATAGTACAGAAGACAAGGTAGCCAGCCTTGCATGTGGCTAACCCACATGATTTGATTTCCAAGGTGTTCTATAGTCTAAAACTGCCAGCAATGATTTCTTAGCATTGAACCAGGAATAAGCTATGAGCCCATTGGGTGTGGCCTCCAAACCAAAATGAAAGAAAGGAGGAAAAAGAAAAAGAGAAAAAGAAGAATGTATCCTTGCAAATAATGGGAAAAATGTTAAAATGCAGTTTGTCTTTAGAAAGAACATTCATAAATGTCACAGACAATATTTAAATTGCATGCTATTATATTTACTTTATGAAAGCTTTATGTTGCTATTGTTGTGTTTATGGGCCACACTCAGTGACTCTCAGGGGTTACTCCTGCTATGCGCTCAGAAATTACTCTTGGCTCTGGTGAGAATATGGGACACTGGGGATAAAGCCAAGGTTTGTCCTGAATCTGATGTGTGCTATTGTTCAGGCCCCTACTTTCTGAAAGCTTTCGTGTATTAAATTAAAAATATGTTAAAGATTCAAAGAATAAAAATTCATTTCAATGGTTTCCTTTCTCTTGAATTTCAGTAATCTTTTCTTCCGTTTTGCTCCTTTTATCTTTCTTTTTTCTCTTATAGAAGAACTAAAATAGACAAAACATTTCCTCCCAGAAACAGTTTATATCTTGGTTTCTCCATCTTTAATGAGCCTCTAATTAGAATGGGTTTACATTCTAATAAACCAATGTTAAGTCGAAAATAGGAGATATTAAACATCTACACCTAGGCTATGGGACATGATAGTAGTTGGCATACTTAAAATGTGCAGAATATTCATTAGCTAAGTTTCATCACTGTAATTACTTTCCTCTTTACCAGAAACTAGAGCAGTTGAGTTTGAGTCAGATATGATGGGATGCAAAATCCACTAGCAGTTAGGTTGTCCACATTTATTATTTCCTGATTCAAACACTACTTAGTATCACAAAAGATTATACTAAGCTAAGAAGATTATATCCAAAACAGTTTCTATTTTCGTGCCATTTTAAAATTGAAAAACTGTCAAAGATTAGAATTTTTAAAAATTATTGTGAAGTACCATGATTTACTATACTATTAATTGTAGTTTGATGGAGTTATAGTTCCAACATAATACACATCCAACTGCTCACTTCCTTCTACTGATGCTTTAAACCCTCTCCTCTTCTGAAAGATGTTTTATAGATCAACTTTCTTTACTCTGTGTTGATATGTTTAATGTAAAGGAGAAAATTGCTTAATATATCTTTGGGGATGATGGCACCCTCTTGTATTGGTAATTGGACTGGACACGCCCCTTCGACACGCCCCTGCACTTGAAAATGGCTCTACTATAAAAAGGTAGGGCCTAGCAGTCCACAAGGTTGTGGGGCCTAAGGTGGAGACAGTTGTGGGGCCTAAGGTGGAGACTGATGCATGGCCTGCTGGTTTACTGAAGTTCAGAGCCACAGCCCTCGACTCTGGCCTGATCGGGTATGGGCCTGAGATCAAGCATCAGGGAGATAAATGCTTGCTCCACTTTTATCACTCTCATTCTCTCTCTTGAACCTGGTGCTATAGGCCTTCTACTTATCCCATCTCTCCTCTCTCTCTCTCTCTCTCTCTCTCTCTCTCTCCCTCTACTTTTCTCTCTTTCTCTCTCTCATACTTCT
>PVKC010000071.1:0-100023 GCA_004027635.1 Crocidura indochinensis
GCAATTTCTATCATGCTCCATAAATCTTCATAATAACAATGGGATGACGTTCTCACCTGAAAATGATATTGCAACCTTACCAAAAAAGACATTGTTTAACAAATTTGTTCATCTTAAATATTATCCAGTGTTTAAGCAGATGTGAATTATTTTAGAACTCCTATTAAATGATTATGGTGCAGTTCTTTATTAAAAATGCCTACAGCTAGAACGAATATGCTAATCATCTTGCTGTGTGGTTAACTTACACAAGAGAGCATTTTCATGTTTTGGTAGATGGCTAGAGAGCATGCGGTCTAGTGTCAATGGGTTGTGTACATAGATTTAAAAAAAGGAAAGAAGATGAAAATGGAGGTCTAAAAGGAGAGAAAGAAAATGAAAGGCATTGGAAATAATTGTTTACAGTGGATTAATGAGATTTAGGACCAATCCTATTTAATCTTTCCATTCACCTTTCTACTGGCTATTTTCTCCGTGTGGTGTTTCAGTTAGCTCTGGAATGCTACTTAGTGATTTATATAATGAGTTGTAGATGATTCTTTATTTTCATATTTATAAAGTCTAAGAATACGTGTCAAATATAATCTTAGAAACTTCTAAGATTCAGCATATTTTGACTGCCTTGATTATTTCTTAAATAGGGAGTGCTTGTCATCTCTAATTCATCTACCTGGCTACTTATTTGTTTGTCTTTCTTTAATCCATCCAACCCTCTACCCATCATCTATTTTGTTGACGGGTCTCTCATCTTTGTCACCATCACTATCTCTGTTGTCTACATGATACTTCTCCTATCATCCAGTCAAGCGTAGTTTTGAAGTCCCTCCCCTTTTCACAGATGAGAATTAGTCTCTCCTCAATGCAACAGAACCCACGTAGTAGGCAGCTCCATGATACTATGTGTGAAACAAATATAAAACATCGCTCCTGTGTGAGAAAACTATTGCCATTCAACTATCGCATGTCTGGGAATTAGTGGAACAAATGATGGAAATCAAGCCTAAAGCCCAATATTAAAAACAACAGCCTTCAGAATGACATGTCCAAGGAACTCCCATCTTTATGCATCCCTAGAAAATGGAAGAAAAACTATCTTTGTGCTTTATGAAATTGTCTACAACCACACTACAAATATCTTCGGTGCCTTCAATTGTTTTGGAGGGAAGCACCCCCCCCCCCCATTTCTCCCAGAAATGTGCAGTCGACTAAATCTCAGATGTGGGAGATGGAAGAGAGTGGTGAAGAGAGCTTCCTGTCAAGCACAAGAAAAATAAAGGAGGTGCTAGGTGATGATTGTTCCAGTGATCTGGGGCCAGGGAGGTGTTTTCTGCTGTTTCATTTCAACTATTTAGATGTATTCCATTACAGTGTTAGTATAAAGTCAGAGCCAGAGAAAATGAGACCAATTTCACTTTGACTTTGAAGTAACTTTTACAGGGACCGAAGAACTAGGACAGAGGTAGGGTGCTTGCTTAGCAGGCATTTGACCCTGCATTGATCCTTAGTATCATGTGGTTTCCCAAACACCACCAGAAGTGACCTCTTGAACAGAGGGCCAGGAGTAGCCCCTGAGTATTTTTAGGTGTGGCTCAAACCACCACTACACCCTTTATATGTCCTTGACTGGCTCAACTTCCATGGTGTTAAAGAGCACTATAAGCATCCCTAGTTAGGATTTTTGGGATATTCAGCTGAGTCTCTTAGTATTACTTCCTCCTACACAATTAGCCACATTTATTAGTTGATTACTTAGTTGATGGTGCTTTCTAAAGGGATCTGTTGGATATTTTACAAGTAATCTTGCTTTCATGCTCATCCCCAAATTATGAAATTATGGCAAAAAGAACTCTGTGTGTGTGTTCTCACTCATTCAGATTAGGCTTAAATAAATTGGTAAACTTGCATTGTGTATATCTATGTTAAATTTTCGGCATTCCACTCTTGCATAATCAATGGAGATGGGATAAGTAGTATGGGATTTTCATTTGCATTGCCCTTCCTGTTCTCTGAAATAATTTATTATAATTTTCATGAGTCTTCATATTATTATTCATTCACTTCATAATTGAAACGTTGTTCAATGCTCCCTCATGTTGATTCCTGACCTATACCAGCCAAAGGCACCTCTACTTTCTCTCTCCTTCCAGCAAAGGAAGTTTGCTCTCCAATGTTAATCAACTCATATAACTTGGGTTTTAGTTATTTATAAAAATGGATATAAAATCTGTGGCTTTTAGAATTATACTTGTGGTGGACTGAAAATGATTTGGATTTCAGGCATTTATAACATTAAGAATTGTGAATAGCAAAAATTATAAATGTAATTGTCAAGAAATTAAAATTAACAGTTGTTCATTCCATCGATAATAGAGTAGCATCATTTTGATGGCATAGAAGGCTACTTTAGGGGACACAAAGATAGAGCAGGGTTTGGTCTCTGCCCAAACCCCACCAATAGCACTATCAAAAGTGATCCCTGATTGTAAAGACAGGGGTAGTACTACCATAGCACTGCCAGGTGTGGGCCCCAAACAAAACAATTTTAAAGACTGTTTTAAGGGCTGAAGTAATAGTATGGTAGGTAGGGTGCTTGCCTGTATACAGCCAAACCTCAGCACCCAGATGCCCCGTCCCCTAATTTCACAAGTGATCCCTGGGCACAGCACCAGAATTAAGTCTTGAGCACCTCCGTGAGTGGCCCTAAGTAAACAAATATAAAAGCTATTATAAAATAAACAATTACAGCCATTGAATTCAACACCATGTTTTGTTCATTTTATTTTGCTTGCTCTATTATTCTACCTAAGCTAATGTTGACATGCAATGAGAATAACTCGTTGAACTAGTGCTTGAGAAAATAGCTTCCAATGAGAAGCTGCAGTCCTAGGGGAGCGCACAGATGTGAGAGTCTTCCTTCCTCTTCTCTCCTCATTCCAGAGACTTGGCTCTATTTCACATTCCCAGGAGCACTGATTCCCAGGAGTCCTCTGTTTATAAAGGTTGTACCATGGAGAGTTGTGTCTGGGACGTGGAGTTGAAAGAGATCATTCACAGAGGCATGTGTCATGATTGAACAAGATATGTGACTTAAAATTGGTTTTATAGACCTGAGAAGGAAATTCAGAAGACCTAGAAGAAGGAAATCAATGAGAAAAAGGAAATTCTGCAAAAGTTATTAATAAGGGAGGAGACATGAGTTATATATATATATATATATATATATATATTTCTATGTTTCCCTATCTGATAAATTATATGAGCATATATATTGTACATTGTGAGCAAGTGATATTTGTAAAAAGAAGTGTAATACTTATTCTAGGTCCTAAAAACATTTATCTTCATTTTTAATAATTATTTAAGCACCATGGTTACAAAAGTGTTTATGTTTGAGTTTCAGTTATGCAATGTGCATCACCCTTCACTAGTGCACATTTCATGCCACCAAAGTCCCCAATTTCTCTCCCACCCCCCTGCCTGCTTTTGGAACAGATATTTTACTTCTCTCTCTCTCTCTCTCTCTCTCTCTCTCTCTCTCTCTCTCTCCCATCCTTTATGCTTCCTTTTTGATACTGTAGTTTTCACAATTGTTAATGAACGGTTACCATGCATATCAATTTATCACTTTTCAGCACCAGTTCTTATACAGAGTGATCAGTTCCAACTATCATTGTCAAAGAGGACCCTTCTCTACCCTCACTGCACTCACTGCTTTGAGGCAAGCTTCTTACCATGGGTTGGTCCTCATCACTATTGTATCTGGATATTATTATCATACTATCTTTTGACTCCTTGAACTTCATTTGATTTCCTTTAATATTACTAGAATGCCTAATACTAAACATGATTCTAATATTAAACATCTGATACTAAACCTAATTCTAATACTAAATGTCTAATACTAGTTTTATGAACTGAAGGTAGATTCTGGAGTCTTGTAGAAACACAACCAAGATATTACAAACATATTTTTCCAATGTTACCTATTAACTCTTGGGCTATCCAGTGCCTACCTTTGATGGCTCATTGAAGTGAGTGCAGGACTGATACCCTAGAAATGAGGTGCTGGCTATATCCACCTTCATGCTGGGCAAGGGAAATAGAAAAGGAACTTAATTTTTTTCCCTTTCAAAACTTTGATGTCATTCTCCCCAATTATAATCATTATCTTTTTGGAATGATTTCTCCTATTCAAATAATATATTTGACTATGTACAGTGTGATTGCAGGGAAAATACACACATAGTACAGAAAGTCAAAAATGGCAGGGTGAAAATACTCGGGTATAATTTAGAGTTAATTCTGGAAGTTTGGTTGTTTTTGTTGCAAGAACATATGTTTTCAAGGACGTCTGCAGCCCCTGCTTGGCCTCAGAGTTCAGCAGTAGAACTCATCCTCTACAGGCTCTGAGTTCATTATGAAGAAAACCCTTTGTAGAGGGCAACTGTTCGAGTCTAATAATAAATTTTAAGGGAGGTTCAGAATCAAAATGAGAAGCAAATGGATTAATTATTCTGTTAGTAGGGACCTGGGAATTCATTCATTACATTTGTTCCTCATCACTGTGTGGACTCCTGGGCTTCAGCAAAAAAAGAAATGTTAAATGAGAAAAGAAAGGGGCAAGTCTTTATTGTCTCAGTGCTGGAATCACAGCTTAAGGACTCCAGAATCAAGAAATTTTTTCAACTCTGAGATCAGAAGATGGCACATAACTACAGCCTCTTTGTAGAATCAGAATTTGAAGACATGCATTTGGGAAAGGAAGGTAAAGCCCATTTTCAAGGATGTGGGAGTTCAGCTAAGAGAAAAACGATGAGGCATTCAAAAAGACAAAACTGGATCAGGATCACAATATGGCTCCTCACTTAGTACCTTGGAAATGAAGCTTCAAGACTGCCCCACTTGTAAAATCAACAATTACTTCTAAATCCTCTCATTTCAACTTCTTATATTTCCAAGTAATTAAAGCCTTGCTTCTTCAGATGACTTGAATGAGTGTTTAACAATGCATACCTTTAGTCCAAAGTGTTCTCCCTTTAGGCTAGAAAGTTGATAAAGAGTTGACAGGGCAGAGCTGGGGAGACAGTTCTGGAATACTCAGTTTGCATGTGCTGGGACCCGAGTTTGAAACACAGAGACCAGTGTAGCCCTCAGTGGCCTGAAGACTGGTCAGGGATGACAAGATGGGGTAGCACCACATCCTAAGTACCTTGAACTCAACAATCTGGCTATTTGTTACTGGGTTGGTTCCCCAATCCTCCTGAGCATTGTTTTAGAGTTTCCCTTCCCAACATTTAAAACTGAAATTTTAATGTAAAGTTGAACTGATAGAGATCATTGACTGAAGCATCACCTTGAATGAGTTCTCAACAGGTCTGACTAAGAGAAACTAAAAGATAAGGTAAATGATTTTTAAGCCAACTCCCAAACTCCAATAAACTGTGATCTACCTTACTTATTGTTAGTATTGTTAATAATCACTGAGTTAGGATATTCAGTCTTTTTAAAATATATGTACCCCTGGGGATTTTGTAACTATGGCAAGTTAGGACTTGTTTTACATCTCAATTTGTGTTCATAAGAAATTGTCTTTGTCACCTGTTATCAGTTTGTAACATATCTTTATAAGGACTGATCTAATACATCTATATTTCAGTAGATAGGTTGAAACCCTGTGTGTTTTTACCAAGTTGTGCCTTACCCTGGAAGAAAGCAAGAAAATCAGCAAAAACTGTTTAGTAATAATGTGTGTGTGGTGTGTGTGTATGTTTTAGTCTGTCAAACTCTACCAACTCACGGAGCATGCTCATTAGAGTCCCTAATACTGATCAAACAAGTCTGAGTTCATTATCTGACCACCTCTTTTTTTTTCACAAGGAATTGGAGGCAATATTCAATTTTTTTAAGCCTATCATGAATTAATAAACTATAAATAGCTATTAAAGTGCTGTACTGTGGACAAGGAACATACAAACATGTCAGTCATTCCCTGAGCCTTGCTGTTGGGTGTCACATTCTGCTGCAGCATGCTGATAGCCAGAAGAAATCAATGAAGGCATGTTTGGTTATAAAATTCTCATTAATGGTTAAGATTCAGCAGACTGGGCCCTACAGCGAAATAACACATTTTGATAAACACATTAAGTAGCTGAGTCTTCCAGACAAAATCCTGTGGAACCTTTTCATTAGTTACACTGAATTGGCTATGAATTGATTCTGTTTTCATGACCTACTGATAGGTTTATGGATCAGTTGGACATTAGAATGAACTTTGCTGCCTAAAAAAACCACACAGTGGTTTGGCTTATCTAGTCAGTTTGAGGCTTGTGCCAAAAAGAGGAATGAGGTTAAACTCATTAAAAAGACAACTCATTCCTTTTACTGGAGTAAAATTTCTTTCATGTAAATTTACTATATAACCCTACTTAAGTGTACAATGCAATGGTATTGTTATATGACTATTCCTACTGTCATTCAGAACCTTTGCATCATCCCAAACACAAACTCTCTACCCATTAAACCATAACTTCTCCCATACCTATTCCTTCCTCAATCATCTCTCTCAAACTTTCTGTTTCTATGAATTTTTGTAAGTGAAATTCTATAGGTAAGTGGAATCTTGCAATATTTAGCTATGTGCATCTGGCCAATTTCCTTTAGCTTATTTTCTCTCTGCCTTCATTCATGTGGCAACAGACTCGAGATATCAAATCTCTGTATTTGTATTGTATGTTTCATTGTATGTTTAGTAACATACATTTTTACATTCAGTTTTTCTCTTGGTTTTCTGAATGGTCATATTATTAGCAAAAGTCTAAGAAATGTTATCAGTCAACCTCTTAAAAGTCTATAGAGCAGATCATGTTCTAAACTATTTTTAGTTTATTTAGCTTATTTTGTTTTTGTTATGCCACAATATTGTTGAGGTTGAAATTCTATCAAAAATATCATAAGTTGGCCGGGTGGTGGCGCTGAAGGTAAGGTGCCTGCCTTACCGCGCTAGCCTTGGACGGACAGCGGTTCGATCCCCCGTGTCCCATATGGTCCCCCAGGCCAGGGGCGACTTCTGAGCGCATAGCCAGGAGTAACCCCTGAGTGTCACTGGGTGTGACCCAAAAAAACAAAAAAAAAAAATCATAAGTAAGTTTCTCTGTGACATGGAGCTAAGAAGCTTTTTACCTTTTTGCTGTGAAAAATTCCAAACTTTTCATCTTATCAGTGCTCTGTTTGTTGCATCTTCCTTAGAACTCATCTTTAATAAATATAATAATCAAATCTCTTTATGTTGCCCTCTAGATTATAACTAAGATGCAAATTATATTTCTCCTGTCTGAACAGCTACTTACTTCTGGCAACTCATTGAAAGCTTGTGTTATTTCTACCATTTATGAAGAAATGACAAAGTTCAAAGAGCCTGAAGTTCAAGGACTTGAAACTATTGACTGACTAGAGTTTAAGCAATTTGACCTCCACTTAGACATGGGAAAAAAATAAATCAATCCTCTAGCTCTGTCTTCGCTTTATTTGAATTTTATAAAATTGATGCCTCACCCCAAGGCTGAGATCAAGTATAACAGGGTCGTCATCAAAACTATAAAGGGCATGCTGAATCCTAACTCAAAAACCACGCATAATAAACCTCCCCTAGTTACGGTTTCACTATCCATGGCTTTAGTGTCTAGTCCTACTATTGTAACCTAAAACTGTTCCAATGATAAGATGCTTTGAAAGAGATCACATTCATATACCTTTTACTATAGCATCTTATTTTTTCTTTTATGAGAAAAGTTGTCATCAATTTAATATTTATAATTGATAAAAAAAACCTATCTATGTATAGGAAAACTTTGTGCAGGTATTAAATAAGTATGTCTAAGAAAAATATAATGGATTTATATTTTGTGTTAGCTGATATCTTTGCTTTTACTCATCTACAAACCATATCCCCTGGATACTATACTATCCTCTATACTCCTTATAAAATAATCACAGTAGGGATAGTCACATTTTATAACATACCAACATAATAACATGTTTTCTCATTGACCCCTCTTTAAGATAACAGAGCTGCAGAATAAACCATGAACACTATTGTTCAAATTAATGGTGTGAAAGAAGCTGTAGTGCTTTGTGTGTCTTTCCCAGTCAAGTTTTCTTTTCTAGAAATACATCAATAGCTAGAATAGCCAGCATCAGAAATTTCTCACAGTCTATTTTCCCTATAAATTTTGCTTTGCTATTTAATTATAATTTGGGAATTAGGTGGATATCATATTAAATAAAACATAAATGGATTCTAATTTTGAAAAAACTTTTGAAAGAAATTTTAGTCCAATGCATATAAAACCTATTAGATGTATTTAAATCACATGTATTTACAATTTTTTTCCTGAATTTACATGTTAGTTTTTCTTTGATTCTTTAATTAACAGTTTAATAATTAATAATATATTTGTATGTTCCACTTCTAATACTGTCTATGAATCAAATCCATTTGAGTCTGGACAAATTCCTAACAAAAATCAGCTATTGCAATTGTTAGGGAAAAAAATCTCCTAAATATTTTTTTGAATTTCACCTGCCTTCATGTTCAATCAAACTTTTGGGGGAGCCACACTCGTTTGACACTCAGGGGTTACTCTTGGCTATGCGCTCAGAAAACGCTCCTGTCTTGGAGGGGACCATATGGGACGCTGGGGCTTCAA
Source organism: Crocidura indochinensis (assembly GCA_004027635.1). NCBI lineage: Eukaryota > Metazoa > Chordata > Mammalia > Eulipotyphla > Soricidae > Crocidura > Crocidura indochinensis. The sequence goes on from PVKC010000071.1 coordinate 8,706, forward strand.
ACCGTTGTCTGTCCTAGGTTAGCGCTTGCAAGGCAGACACCTTACCTTTAGCACTACCACTTCAACCACTCAATTAAACTTTTAAAAGTTCAAAGTAATTCACTAAGTCCGAGTTTTAAATCTCACATTGTTACCATGTACTTTTTTTGTTTTGTACTTTATTAATAAACTTTGGGTTAATGATCAACTTTAGTTCCTTTTCCTTTCATTTTAATTCAGTGATATTTCTAAATTGGGCGATTGCTATCTGACATTTTTCTTAGTGCCTGACACCTGCTTGAATGTCCTTTACTGTGAAAACTTTAGTCCAAAAATATTCTTACAATATGATGTTTTGGATTCAACCACATTCATATACCTTTTATTATAGCATATTATAATTTTTCTCCTTTATGGGAAAAGTTGTTCATCTCTTAAGATATATACTAAGCCAACATATATTCTATTGAGCCAACATAAATAAAATCTGGAAGCTAGAGAAAATAGCTACCTTGAAGAAAGTTGGCGCATAGAATCCAGCAAATCCTTGAAAAATACTTGCCTGTTTTTCTTTCATGCACCCTTTTCCAGTAATTTGAGATGTTTTTCCTGCTTCTTTCACTTAACTTTGTAGGACTGATGACAAACTCAGAAATAATGGCTCCTGGAACAAAGCTGTCCTGTTCATTCCAGTCTCTAAAGCTGTGGTTTGGGTTGGGTCTCCCCAAATTAAATATCTGGCTTTACACCTATCTAAGTGACTCAAAAGCAATATCTTTTACTGCCAGAAAAAGAACTTAGAGACTACTGATTGGATTAATAATAATATAGGGTTTATTAGGTTGTTAATATAATGGTCTACTCAACAAAATCCATTCTATTTCTAATAAAGAGTTTCACTTTGTCTTTATTAGCAAACATTTGAGACTTTTCATCCAAATGGCTCGAGGGTTCTCCTATCCCAGGCACGTTTCATTTACTCATTTTTCTTCTTCTCATCATCTATGTGTTCTATGCACTTTCATTGCTGCTGTACTAGATGGAAGATTCTCCAAATCAAGTCTTTTTTTTTAATTTTTTTTATTGAGACCATAATTACAAATCCTTCATAGTTGTATTTCCAACATATAGGGATAGTTAGTGAATTAGGGCCTTTACCACCACCAGTGTTGACCTCTCTCCACCAAAGTTCCTAGCAAGCATCCCATACATCCACCCTTAGTCCCCTGGTCTACCAGTGTAACAGGTCTGTTTTATGTTCAAATTGTTTCAATTTGGGTTTCTTCATACTATTGTCATTGACTTTGGCTTGGATATTTAGTTCTGACCTTTTGTTTTTCTACCCAATGCACCTAAGATCACTTGGCCCCTGGACTCCATCCACTTTTTATTTCTTTTCTCAATTTGTAGAAAGATGAATAAATATGACAAAGGTTCTATGACAAAGACAGGAGCCCCAATCGAGAAGATATAAATAAAAAGATAATATAAATAAAAATATTTTTAAATTGTGTGTGACAGGTTTTTTTTCTCAAAGTAAAGTCTTAAGGTAGTGTTGTTAAACCCTTTTGCAACCATAGCTTCTTTCTGATCTTTCTTTCTTCTAGCACCTCTGTTGTACTAATTGTCCCTTTATTCTCATTCAGTGCTCTCCCATGTATGTAATTTTCATCTGTAACCCCTTGGAATGTTATTTCCCTACACCTTGACCTATCCCCATTAAGAAAGGCTGCTTTCAAGTAGGTTTTTCCCTATTTAAAGCAGTCTGCTCTTCTCCAGTGCTTTCCATTGCAAAATTCCAAATCCAGATCTTTCTAACCAAATATAGTTCTCTCCGCTGACACAGCCTCTGGGTTGCCCTTGAGAATTTTTTTATGCTCCTGTACTTCTGCATCTAAGATGATGTAGTTTAAATATGAATGGGGCCAGAGTGGAGGCGCAAGTGGTAAAGCGTCTGCCTCACACATTCTAGCCTAGAACGGACGGTGGTTGCATCCCCTGGCATCCCATACGGTCCCCCAAGCCAGGAACAATTCTGAGTGCATAGCCAGGAGTAACCCCTGAGTATCACCGGGTGTGGCCCACCCCCCATCAAAATCAAATATGAAGAGAATCCTAAATATTTTCCCCAGAGATTCAAATTGGGCTTATCATTTGCTCAATGCCATGTTCTGATAGTGCTCAGACCTGTACATCAAGTTTTAAACAAATATTCCAAATTCACTGTTGTTGCCTAACTGTTTTTGCTAACTTGATACATATGTTTGTGGGGTTTTTTGTTGGCATAGAATCAATGCAGATTAATGATGGTGTATTGGTGATGAATAACAAGCATGAAGAAGTAACTAAAGAAGTAATATCTAAAATTTATTCTAAAGATACTGGAATCTGCACATCCTACATTGAAGTCAGGCTGGTGTGGAGTATCTTCTAGTTTCACCTCACAATTAAGGGGCAATACAGAAAGTCCTGTCCCGTAAGCAGGTCATTGTTGTTGTTAAGTCTTCTCAGTGTTAAGGGAAGTCTCTTTTGAGTAGGTCGATGTCAGAGCAGTGATAGGGTCTTCCCTGGTAGAGGGAAGAAATCTTGGATGTTTTGTAGATGTCTTCCATAGATCAGGGATGGATGGAGAATGCCCATTCTTTTGAGGCCTGTGCCAGGTCTTTATGTCAATGTTCAGGGTGTAAGGTTCCATTGCACTACAAGATTTGTGTGTTCCCATCTCTATTATATAATAACTTATTTGTATATATTGTATTTTCCCGTTTTAATGTGCCTATGCAAAGAAGAAATAAAGCCACGTGGCATTATCAGAGTATATGGGGGTGTAAGAACATGTCCAACAATACCCATGACTTGGTGCAAACATAAACATTAAACTGAGGGACTCTTTCACCAAATTCCCTACTGAACAGTTCACAAATAGAAGAAAAGATAAAGGGGGAGATCATCACTGTATAAGAAAATATTCAGCAAGAGTTTAGCCATCAAAGAAAACACACATAAAATGCTGAAAAGACATACATGTCCTTTTTATGCCTTTTTGAATAGTTGGGGGAGAGAGTGTTAACTACAGGGCACCATTTTGGTCTGTTACTTAGGACTCTACAGTACTTAAGTTAAAAGGATAAATGTGGAGTAATGATGATAGGGGGTGAGAGAGTTAAAGAGAAAAATGATCTTTTGTAGGGGTGTGCGAAAGGGCAGAATACAAAATGGACATTCTGCATACATAAAAACATAATTCAATGATAGTGAGTGCTATTAATGTACCTTGTGCGTGTGGAGGCCCCCATGCGGTTTTGAAAATAGACTGGTAAAAGATTACCAGTGACTGACTTCAATGTAGGATGTGCAGATTCCAGGATCTTTAACACAGAAACCTGATGCCAACAGTAGAGGCTGCGTGAAAAATAAAACTGTATTCACACTACAGACAATGAATGACTTGGATTGAATAAACTAGTTTGCCTGGAGCCTAGAATTGGTCTTATGCCAGGAAACCTCAGGGGTAGGTTCTCCTTGCATTTAGACCTAGGCTTTTCCTTTCCATGTCCTCCATATTTTGGTGGGCCTATGCAAACAATATTTGCCACTCTAACACCGTTTTTACTGTGCACTTTTGACTCTAACCCTTAAAAAAAACTTAAACTTTTGATGTTAACTTAAACTAAGATGCATGTGCATGAAAATATTAAAAAATACTATGCCTTTAATGTTTAAGGAGTCACATAAATCTCATAACTTTAGATTGCTTTGTGTACTGCTAAAAATTGTTATAATGTACTACAATCTGGGGACTTGAGAACAAAGTAATTGTACATGGGTTCGGCCTTATTTTTCTTAATGTTCTTTGACTGTAAGTTCAATATTTAGGCGTCAGCAAGGGGATTTCTTTTGAGAACTCTGTTTATGGGCAATTGTCCTTTCACTGTAACTTTACCTTCTCCTCTTTGCATCATTGTTCTCATAATTAAAAATAAAAAAATTTAAAAAAATTATTCTAAAATAAATAACTTTGCCTGTGATCATCCTGGCTTCTGAACAACCAAAAAGTCTCAAAAGACAGAATTTTGGAAGTAAATTTTGTACTTTCACATTTTCTGGATTCTCTTAGGGGGGAGGAATGAAATCCCTAACTCCTAAAGGAGTTGATAATGGAATTGGTATGTCTAAAAAATGTTAAAATTACACCCTGGTATCAGAATAATTTTGCTTTTATTTTTCATCTTCACTATTGTAATAAATTGGAAGTCTTTATAAACCAAAACATCTAAACCCCTCTTGCTCTTAATAAGTGATACCGGAAAATATCATTTCTAGGTGATTGTGAGGTTGATTGAAAAATGCCATTGGCCGACCAACTCAGCTTTGTGAATCAACGGAGTGTTCAGTGGAGTGTTCAGTGGAACTCTGGCCGATCTGAGCAGACGCCACTCCATCAACTCTCCCCTTTATTTGTTTAAATTTCCAGTTTTGTCTGCTCACCTCAGAAGCTTGGATGAGAGTCTTAGAACCATGTCTTTCAAAATTGGAGAGTGAGCTGAGTTTCACCTTAAGCTGCTTTGAATTAATGCAAGACATCAGCTGCTGACCTGAGATGGTTTAATTATCAGAATTGTCACATGTTATCAACCCAAAGGGTGCATGCTAGGGTTGGCTGAAAACACATGCTATTACCTGATACAGGCTACCAGATGAGCAGATATGGGTCACTCCAGGTTTAGATTTAATTTAAATCTAAATATTTCTAGAGCGGAATCTCGTTTTCCAAAAATACAAGCATAAAATATAAAGGTCACTTAAATACAAAACAGCTCAGCAGGGAAAAACAAAAGAGGGGGAAAAATCAGTCATCCCTTTGGTCTCATCTACACGACTTCTACTGAGAATGGGAGTTTACTCACTGTCTGATTCATGGCAGGATTTTTATATTCACGTTTGCCTTTAAGATGATTCAACTCAAATGTCTTATTGGACTCTATTGGGCTAACTTAGGTCCTGCTTTATTACCTGAATAAAATCAATGCTGCGCAGAAGTCTGTAATAAACAGAGGCATGCCCATTTTTACTTGAAAAGAACCTGAACCATTTATCTGGAAGAAAAAAAATCTTAAGTGTCTGAAGAGTTGATGCCTTTTTCCCCCTAGTTCTACGTGTTTAACTGTCCCCTTGCAGAAATTCCTTTCGCTGTATGCTCAGCTAACAGAGCACAATCTTCCCCAGGACCATCCTGGTGCTCTGAAATCTTTTGTTTTCCTGGCTGCAATTGCTTTCCTGGAGCACTGGTCCAAAAATAATGGAACTAATTCTTCTGAATCACTGCCCTCTTCGCCCCGCTCAGCTCTCATGGTATTAACTACAATCGAAGCATTTTTGCTTCACTCCACACGGCCCTTCAAGGGCTTTTTCCCTTTTCCAGGCAAGGACTCAGTGGGTGGCCGGGACCTTATGAAATTGTCAGCCTTGAAAGTCAGATGGATTGTTTCTGGAACATTCGGTAGGACAGGGGTGCGAGGAAATTTAAATACCAAGTTGCGGCTGTTCCTAGCTCCCCAAGTTAAATGAGTTCAAACTGAATTATTCCGTGGCAGAGAGTGAAGAAGTGACTCGGTTGGTTTTTCCTTTCCTAACAGGGTGGAAACTCATCTAAAAGATACATCCTTTCTTTTTGACTCTGACTTCTATGACTTCTCTTTCCTTATGGTTCCACTATCTCCCATTTCGTTCTTTCTCCACCTCCCCTTTTGATATCCAAGTATCATCTAGATGCTCAATGTGAAACCTGCAGTTTCTGCTCAAATATATTTATCCTTCGATTATTTCCAAATAGTCAAAGAACCGAGTCAATCAAGTCTCCATTATTGCATTCGCCAGATGTAGGATATATGACCATTTAAAATGAATCCCTGCCCACCAATACTCTGTTTCTATGCAAAATTTTTAGGTTCATCCATACCCATGTAACCACTAAGTCCAAGTACACCATCTTAATGCTGTTTCTGTTTGATCTCTTCCTTCTCTCTCATTTCTACTGTTTGCATGGGGAGGACTATTCCCTTGGCTTTATAGTTGGTGAATGACTCATTTCTGGGTGCCTCCCCTTTATTTTATAAAATGTACTCCTAAGTACAATATAGGATAGCCAGGCTAGTAAGAGGTATTATTTGTAATAGTCTGTAAGCATAAAATAATATGCTTTTTCATAAAAAAAAATATGAGAGGGTTTAGAGAGATAATACAGAGGTTAAGTTGTTTGCCCAGCAAACAGCCAGTCTGAGTTCAATTCCTGGTACCCTATATAGTCTTTCTAGCACCACCAGTACCCTTGAGTGCAGAGCAAAGACTAAGCCCTAAGCTCTGCCATTTGTGTGTGTGTGGGGGTGGGGGGGAACCACCACCAAAAAAGGGGGTGGGAGAATAATTGGTATTGTTCAAGAAGACACGTATGATAAGGTCTCTTCTTTGACAAAAAATATCTGTGACTTAGTTTTGCATGTGGATATCATTAACACCCTCAACTCCAAATGCAGGGCCTATGGGAAATTATTCCATTTTCTTTTTTCCAGCTTATATAGTACATACCAGCTCTTCTGGTCTGTTCAAAACTTCAATCCAGTTCCCCACTCTCTCCAATATGCCTACCATTGCTTCATTTTTCTCTCTTCTCTCAACCACACGGGTTAACCACTCCTGGTTTTCTGTGCCTGTTGTATGATTTACTCCCTGCTCATAATTGCCTCTGAAAGACACATCCAACCCTAAACTGTTTCTACATTTTTATAGCTTGATTCCAAATTGTTTTCTAATTTACTATGAATATATGAATTTCCTTTCAAACAAAATTTAACATTCCCGAAGAGGAGGAACTGTGAATTGTACCATTTGAAACGTGTGAATTCTGCCATTGAATGTAAAAATAACTATTCCTAGTTTCTGGGATGTTTCCCCAATTCAGTTATTTCTAATCCCTGTGTGAGTATCAGAGGAACTAGGTCTTTAGCTGTATAATCACATCCCATGTCAAATAAATGACATTAAGAGTGTTATTAATATAATTCCGTATTCCCAGAGATCTTCTGGAAGGTTTATATGTATTCTCATTTATGATAAATACTCAGAAGCCTGCTAAAATCAAGAGACTGAAGCAAAAATGAACTTAAATGACAAAAATATGTATAATGAATAGAAGAATTCATGTCTGAGTTCTCATATCATTCTAAGAAAATATATGAAACAAGCGTGGTCCTCATTAAAACGCATGCTGGAGTCATTTTGTGTGCTATTCTCCCTGCAAGAAAAAAATTATGCACCTGCAAAACTATCGCAAATATTATTCTCTAATAATAATATAGTTAAGGAATTAGACACATCTAAGACACAGAAAAAAATCTAAAGGCAGACTGAGCCCCTCTTTATTTATCCTCTTTATTTCTCCTAGGACCCATCAACTATTTTTGTGCTCCAAGTTAGTAGCTACATAATGCAAGATTTTTGTCCCGGCAATTTGATCATTATTGTAGAGAACTTGTTGGTATTTATGGTCTGGTAGTCTTGTAAAACTGCTAATCCCAAATGAGATGTTCAGAGGAAGATAAAAGAGAAATGATTTTGTTAGTGGTGAGGACTCTTCCTTTATTTGATTTGTAGGAGACTTTATTCATGCTTATAATGTGAAGGATCGACCCTAGCTTAGGCTTAGAAACACAAGAAAGTCACTCCCCATACAGTTTTTCTAAAGTAGTACCTAGGCTTTGGCAATAATTAAAACTTTTCCTGTGCATTTTTCAATGTAAGATTGAATTCAATTCTTGGAGCAAGGCATTGTGTTATTTGCTTATAAAATCACTAATAAATAAACATCCAATCTAAGAGGTTATGTTCTGTTCCTAGGAGAACAAAAATAACCTCATTAATCCTGTCTTCATTTTCTGAGATGTTAAAAAAAATTTTTGGATTCTAGCAGATCGAAGAAAAGAAAATTTTTTAACCTGCAGAAAATCCGTTAAGTAAATGCCACAACTCTGACCTTTAAAAGTTTTTGGCTAATGAGCTGATCTCAGTTAATGAAATGTGAGACACTCGTGTTATTACCAGTTTCAAAGTTCCTAATGATGTAGGAACATCACCCTTTAATCTCAGCCCAAAGAAGGACTCATCTTAGTGAGAGGGATGAAGAAGCTCATAATAGCAGATGTAATAGCATCTGGTTTGAAAAGCAGGTGGTTTGAATTCTGACTGGCGTGGCTACCATAGAAATGAATCTATCATATTCTGTTTGCTACCACCAAAAACAAACAAATAAACCCTCTCTCAATGTTCTGGCCTGGAGCGCTTCGCCTGAATAGTTCTCTAGGATTATCTGCTAATAGATAACCCCATCAAAAGCCAGCAATTAGTAAGAAGTTGTTTGAAGAGTGTGGGGCCAGAGCTATAGTATAGAGGTCAGAACCATTGGCTTTGCATGCACCCAAACTGGGTTAGATCTCTGGTATACCAAATGACTCCCGAGTCCACCAGGAATAATTCCTGAGCACAGAGCTAGAAACAAACTCTGAGCACCACCGGGTGAGACACTAAAACAAACAAACATAAAAGCCCAAACAAAAACTCATTGAAAGTATGAGAAAATTTGTTGCAAAATAGCCCTCATTTGATTATATTTGCAGGGAGAAGGGGTGTTTAGAAATGAGACTAGATACTATTTAAGGTTAGAGTCCTTACTCTAAAGCTGTAGATGCATGCTTGATGCTCAAGAAAATGATTGGCTCTCTCTGGGATCTGATGAAGAGTTTTGTCAACTCAAGTCCTCAAAACAAGGATCATATTTAAAGTGAATTTTAAAAGGGAAATTAGAGTTTTCCTCAGCCATAGGCATCCTGCTATGTCAGAATATAGAAGAGCTCTAGAATAAGTATGTAAGCATGATTTGCATGCAATTTACGGGTCCTCTCATTGTGACACATGCATATTTATTATCACAGTGAGCAAACAACAGGCTAATGTCCATAAACATGAAAAAGATGAGAAAATTCATTAATTACGGTCATTTGTATAATTCCATTGTCAACTTTAATCACTTGTCTCAATTGATGTCTCCCTTAGCAAGTTAGTCTGCAAGTAGTTATTTATTACTTCAGCAAGAATATTGTGTAAGGCTGTCTTCTCCGTGACCTGTCCTATGCTTTCTAATAATGCATTCATTCTGTTCTAATAAGATGAAGGTTGGGTTTGTCACATTATCATAAACTGTTAAATTAATAAACACTTAGGAATTAGGTTAGATTTCACTCCCTGTCAGTGAACATAGCAGGCTCCATTTGGTAAGGATGTGTCATTGGGCTACTTTGGGTCTTAGAATGAAAGCCTAAACGAAATTATCTTTTTTTTTCTAAACAAATTTTAACCTGATTGACTAAAATAGAATGTACAAAGACTTAGGTCATTTAATAAGCAATATATTAAATTTCCTAGTGAATAAAGCTGTAAAAAGGATTCCACTTAATTATTAGTCCTTCTGTTATGAACACTAAGTTTACATAGATATGCTGCAAGGTTTAAGTACTGAAAATCACTTTCCCAGACACACAATGTATAATCCTTTTTATGCACCTTGAATTTTTGTTTGCTAGTTTTCTTTGAGGCCACACCCAGCAGTGCTCAGAGCAAATTCCTGGCTTTGCACTTAGGAATCACTGCAAACAGGCTCCTGGGACATTATGAGATGCTGGGATTAAACCTAGGTCAGCAACATGCAATGTAAACACCTTCCCAGCTATACTCTTACTCTGGTCCCCCAATTTGGATTTGTGTGTGTGTGTGTGTGTGTGTATGTATGTATGTATTTTGATTATGTTTGGTTTTGGAGACACATTGAGCAGTGCTTGAGGGAGGAGAGAGGGTTATTCCTAGCATGGTGCTGGGAAAAGTCTCCCTCCTGACAGTGCTCAGGATGGAACCAAGAACACCTGAATGAAAAGTAGGCTCAGCCCATTGTACTCTCTTCCTTCCTGTTGTATTTTTTTAATCCACCTGTTCTGTGCCTCTTGTCCTTTCCCTCTGTTTCCAATCTTTTTTTTCACCAGTGTCCTTTCTCTCTTTTTCTCTCCCCCATATATTTCTGCCCATCTCAAACTCTCACTTATCTAAATTGTTCCCATTAGTACAAATCTATTTTCATCTTTACTTATTCTTTGACTCATTATTTTTCTTTATCAGAAATGTGGCAGGACTTGCTCCTGCCACATTATTCCTCCTGTGTTTACAGTGTTCTGCTTTCTAAACAAAGATAATACTGGTTTTTCTTCCTTTGCCCTCTACAGAATAGGTTGTAGATCAAGGGAGTGACACACCTTGGCAGAGAATCTATTTTGAACACCAAGAGAGAGAAGAAATCATTTGTCAGAAAGTGGAAAAAGAAATCTGGGCTGTATCTTCTTTTTTTCTCTCTCTCTTTCTTTTTCCACCAATCTCATAGCCAGAGAATTATTTCAATAATTTTTTCATTTCTTTGAAAATGACCCAAGGCAAGTCATTTACTCCCTCTAGACCTCCATTTCCTTGCCTCTGAAATGAAAGTGACATAAGCTCATCAATATCTCTTTTAAAATGAAAATTCATGTTTCTGAGATGTCATGCACAGGATTTGAAAAGTATGGAAAAGTTTTTGTCAATTGCAGTCTTCTCAAGGCTACCCTCATGGTTCGGATCATTTTGGTTCCTCTTTGAAAATGACAGTATAGGTTTTTGCCAGGGTGGATGACATGCCAGTGCTCATTCTCTCTATGTGCTAGGCTTGATTTGAGAGGTAAGAACTTGAATCCACATTCCAAGTTCTTTCTGGTCATCTGCTTATATGAGGGCTGGTCTCTTCCTCCATGAGAAGGATCTGGCTCATGCCTAACATGCTGGCTAGAGGACACAATGTCCAGAGTTATAGATCTTTTGCAGCTTGAACCACAAATGATGGTGTGAGATGACCCAAGATACTCCATATATCATGGGAGAGTTTCTTCCTAGAAATAATCTTTCAGAAATTCAAATATCTGTTTTCCACAGCAGATCAATATTGGTCTTTTTCATACTCTTCAAAGAAAAAGGAAAAATATATCATTTCTTCTTTTCACCCTGAATATTTCTTCCTAAAAAAAACCCCACTCTCTCTATAGAGTTTTTACTTTAGGTTCCTGGATCCTCTTTTTTTTTTCATTTCTTCTTTTCTGCTTGTTTTGACACTGGATACCAATTTTTTTTAAGCTCATTCTATCCACAAATCCATGGACTCAAATTTCAATACACAAAATGATTCAGCATTTCAAAATGAACTATTTGGGCACAAAAAATGTGTTTCTGTGCTTTGGTTTGTTCTAACATTAACCAATATTTGTCCTATTTTTTTCATCTTTAGCTCATGTATTTTCACTTTTGACATAGATATAGAAGTATACTAAGGAGCACAAAATGGATTGTTACTGCAACAAAAGCTTCTCCATTGTTCTTCTTAAGTGTATCCAGGAATACATTTATAAGTGACTATATCCAATTAGTTTCTCCTGAACTAATTTCATCCTAACCCCAAGGTAGAGCATTTCCATTTTTAAACTTGGCATTTCTCTGACACTGCCTCAAAGTTAAAATTTAGAAGCATTTTCATTTTCTTAGAGCCTTGCTAGTGCTTCAAGAACAAAATTCGTAGATTTGATGATCAAGGACTTTGGTGTTAAAAAAAAAAAAACCTAGCATCTACTTCTATGACTACAAATACTGGAGAGCACTGAACTTTGTCCCCTTACAGTTTTGAGTGTTTGATAAAAAATCATGTCAGCCAACAATGCTTATATATTTTTGTAAAGAAAATATTTTGTGCCTGTTGATGTTAAACTCTTCTAATGTTTTTAGTATTATCCTGAATTGCAAAATTTACTCTTTCTCCTTTCTTCCAATTTTTTTAATTTATTCAATAAGTACATTATCATGTTACCATTTAAATGAATCTTTAAGTACTTGCTTTTGAGACTGAGTAGGTCATTTACTTTCAACACACACAACCCAGTTCAATTCCTGGCACCATATGTGTGGTCTCCATCAAGAATGATCCCTGAGTAAGTTCTGAACACTTCCAGGTGTGACCCCAAAACAAACAAATGGTAAGAATTATAAGAAAAATATTTGTTCTTACCTTATGCACTGTTTTTTTCTAAAAATATTCACTCAAGTTGTCATGATATTGGAATGACCATATGTCTTCCCAGTTATCTTTTTTTTTTCTCTTATAGCTACAGTCTACTATGTAGGTGCCATTGGAAACTCCTTATTTGCCGAGAGCTGAACATATGAGGCAGAACAGTTTTATTCACTCATGCTATTCAATTTCAAAGAAAGGAGAAAGGGGAAAAGGATGGGTTTATACTAAAAATAATTTAATGGTACTTGTTTTTAAATGTAACCTTTGATAAAACTATGGTAGATAAACCAACATTTCTGTCACCAAACACAGAAACCTTCATACCATCAGTTTTATTTTTATCATAAAAATAATAAAGATATTACCAATAGATAATAAAATATACATTTAATTCTGTTTCATTTTGTGTTTCTTAGGGGATTTTTGCAAGGCCTTGGGGGCATATACCCTGAATAGAACTCAGTTCTTCTTACATACGAAGTACATTCTCTACTATTGGGCTATATTCCTAGCCCTTTAGTTTTTGTTATATCATTCTATACTCATCTCTGAAATAGCTTTGTTACTAACCTCTGTTGAAAATTCAACTTCTTGCATTAATTAAGTTGTTTCTTTATCCCAAGAAAAATAGAAAAGTCCAGTTTCTTAAGACCTATTGTCTTTGCTTCAGCAAGGTTTCATACTCCATAAAATATTTTCTAATACTACTGCAATATATTTTTCTAGTACTACTGGAACATATTGTGTTATGATCTGAAAAATCTATATATTTATATATAGATGTATATATTGAAAATATATTTACGGGGCCGGGCAGTGGCGCTGGAGGTAAGGTTTCTGCCTTGCCTGCGCTAACCTAGGACGGACCGCGGTTCGATCCCCCGGTTTCCCATATGGTCCCCCGTGCCTGCCAGGAGCGATAGCCAGGAGTAACCCCTGAGCGTCACTGGGTGTGGCCCAAAAACAAAAAAAAAAAGAAAGAAAAAAAAGAAAATATATTTACAATATAATATAATAAATAATATAATATAACTATATAATAGAATGTAATTGTAATTATTATAGTATAGTATATAATAATGCAATAAGTATAATATATACTTATAAATACATTTCAAATATATTGTGCTATTATCTAATAATAATAAATAATATTAGCTCAATTTTGTTTTCATAAATATTTACATATGTACATAAAATATAGGATTGCAAGCACTAGAGGAAAACAGAAAAAAGTACTTGGTACAGACACCAGCAAAATTTTAAAAGCGCACGTAATGTTATCCAGCTCTTCATTTTTAAAATAGAATTTTAACCATATGTCATCAAGTACCCTGCATAACTGATTATTGACAGTTCAAAAAAACCACTGACTTTTTTTTCTTGATTGTTAAATTTGTATTACAAATTTGTCAGCCATTTATTTTACATTGATTATAGTATTTATTTTTGAAATTAGTTATCTAGAGTGATGTTCTCCGCACTCATAAGTTCTTGAAGAATAACAACTTTGCTGCAGAAATTTTTCACACTTCATCACAACCCAAATATAAGTTTATCTTCTAAATATGAGGAAGCTCTTAAGTCTTCATTGATTTATGAGAACATTTTAAAGAAATCTCTGTTGCCAATGCCAAAAATATTTTGGCATTTTCAATTAATTCAAATTTAAATATAGCTTAACTTTATTTTCCAATTTAGTGGATAAAGTTCTTTTCCATTAGAAGTCTTGATTAACTGGGAAAAAGTGCCATTTTCTAACTACCTAGTTTTTAATCACAAAAATTCATAAACTTCTAAAAAGAAACATTTGGAATCAGGGCATGTTAAAAGCTTACATATTTGAGAATGATTAGTATCTTATTTCCCACATCATATATGGTTTGTCACTGAAAAAAAAATTGTTCAACAGCTCCAATATACATCAGAGTTAGCAGTTGCCAGTTAAGATATAAATATAGACTCTTCAGTTCCCAATGGAAAAATCCAGAGATTTAAATTTTCAGCTTCTACTTGAAACTGACCCTCTTGCAATCTACTCTCAAAATCTCCAACACCCTTGAGACCTCTTTCCCTTTCAGTGCAATTCAATAAATTCAATTCCACAGGCATTAATTGGGCTTCTTCTCTGTGTAAAGCCCTCAGTGTGAAGTACAGCAAAGATTGAGCTGTGATACTTCTTCGTGATTTCAGCTTGGGAGAGATGTGCTCCTTTTCTGCCCCTGGAAATACAGAACTGTGAGCACAATCTTGGGGAACACAACTGCCCCATCTGGGTGTTACCATTTCCTTATTCTCTCTCAAGTGGCGATTCAGCTCATCCAGTGTGCATCAATTTTCAGGTACTATGAATGTACACACACACACACACACACACACACACACACACACACTCACACATCACATTCGCAGTCACACCACATCTCCAACAGACTCTCCAAAGCAAATATAATTTCATCATTTCCATTTTCTTTCAAATTGTCTCTTCTTTCTACGCTATCTGTTTTTCTCGTTTTTCTTTTCATGAAAATACATTCAAAATGCACCTAATGGGTCAGAGAGTGCAATGAAATAGAGCTTTCACTAGTTGAGAAAAAAAACTAGCAAATCTAATTTTATGCAATGATAGTTTAAGTGAAGAGAGTAAAAATTAACAAGATCACAGCCTCAAAACAACAGGAGGATTTACATTTTTAGGGTTACTATTTAAGCCATTTTCTATATATTATTGTTTAGAATAAATGATTTGAATCAAATCCCAATACAATAGTATAGGACCCACATTTTTGTATAGCATTTATGAAAACTGTGGTACCATCAGAATGGTTTTTAATCCATTTAGCAAAGTGCATCTTTGTAAACCTTCATGGCAAACATTCATGGAACCATAAATAACATCAGATTCAAACAATATTTCTCTTTTGTAAATTATTTTGTTTAAGCACTGGAGTTACAAAATTATTTATTGTTGGGTTTCAATCATACAATGTTCACCATCCACCCTTCTTGTACCATTGTCTCTAGTGTTTCCTTCCCATTTCCCCACCCTGCCTGGCTCTAGGGCAGGCAATTTGCTTCTCTCTCTCTCTCTCTCTTTCTCTTTCTCTCTCTCTTTATGTCTCTCTTTATCTCTCTCTCTCCTTTTTGACACTGTTGTTTGCATCATGTTCTTGTCCAGAGCTATCAGTTCCACTCTCATTGTTTTAGTAGACCCTTCTCTACTCTAGCTGCACTCATCACTCTTTGTGGCAAACCTTCTACCCTGGGCTGGACCTCCTAACCTTTATCTCTATTGTCACTGGATATTATTAACATACTATATTTTGTTTTTCTATATACCACAAATGAGTGATATTATTCTGTCTATCCCTTTTCCTTTGGCTCATCATAATAATTTCCATGTCCACCTATGTATAAGCAAATTTCACAACTTCATTTTTCCTAATGACTGCATAGTATTCCATTATGTAGTTGAACTAGTCTCTAGCCACTCATCTGTTTTAGGGCACGTAGGTTTTTTTTTTCCAGGTTCTAGCTATTGTAAATAGTGCTCTGACAAACATAGGAGTGCAGAGGGCATCTTTGTATTGTTTAAATAGTATTTCAAAATGGTTGTAAGGTTGTTCAAAATGAGCATGTAACATAGGGAACTGATGCTGGTTCAGAAAGAGATATTCTCTCAGGAAAACTGGACTACTCTTTTCTGAACCCACAAAACTGGAACTTAATTTGTAAGTACAAAAAAGCGGGTATGACAAAAGAGCTAGAAAAACAAATCTCTAAGTTTGCCCTTTCCCACAAAATCACAGCCCTTCTATCACCAAGAAACAGAAATGGTCTCTGCCACTCATGATGAACTTGAGCCTTTGAAGAGAATGCAAAGTCATTCATTTCCAAGGGACTTGGTGACCTTGCTCACTGGGTGAATACAGGCTGACTGTCCAGAATAGGGTTTTTCAAACCTTTTCACACTGCCTTCCAGCTCCAGTCCTGCATGCTTTACATAGACCATCAGTGATGCCCAATGTGGTTTACTAGTTGTTCTTAAACATTCTAGCACCTTAGTAAGAATCTTGAAACAGATGTTCCTTTGTGGTCAAGAAAGAAAAACTATCACCTCTTCAAACATTTCTGGGGAGGCACCCTATTTTTAAAGCTAAACTCACTGTTTGATCTCCAACAGCAAAGGAAATGGATCTGTTTGAGCCCAAATAGTTCCAAGATGGGTCCCAGATTTTGCCTTTGAAGAATGATAGGCATGATTTCCCATGAAGTTTCTCCCTGTGTTGAGACACTGGAAATTGGGTAACCTTAATCTACTGCATAGGCACCATCCAACATACAAAATATACTCCCAGCTGAAGCTGCTTCTACACGATTCACATGCGCACACAAATTGAAGTCTTCTCTCCAGCTGCCCGCTATATTTAAAATCCCATAATGTTTTCCCACTTTGGGATCTTATTTAGTGTAAAGTTAGGAATTAAAATATAAAATATCACCCAAAATACTGGTTCTATCAGAGCCATCCTACTATTATTTTAAAGTGAAGTGATTTTTGTGTGTGTGTTTCACAGTTAAAAATGTTTACATTCTCGGGGCCCGGGAGATAGCATGGAGGTAAGGCGTTTGCCTTTCATGCAAAAGGTCATCGGTTCGAATCCCGGTGCCCCATATGGTCCCCCGTGCCTGCCAGGAGCAATTTCTGAGCATGGAGCCAGGAGTAACCCCTGAATGCTGCCGGGTGTGACCCAAAAACCAAAAACAAAAAAATGTTTACATTCTCTATGTGCTCAGAGCAAACTGCACAAGGAACCTCCCGGCAATGCCTTTCAGTGCTCCTGCTCTGCTGGGATTCTTCACGTGATTCAGACAAGCGAACAAAGAAGCGCGCCCCAGGACTAGAGAGCGTTAATCAAATTTGACCCAGCTGATGCCTGGCAGAAACGTATGGCTTGGCAGAAAAATCTGTAAATGCATATGTTCTAGATAAAGAGGTAAATGCAGATCTGCAGACACACACATATCTCGTTCTGAGCATATATCTTTGTTTTGGAGATGCTGTCATTTTTGTAAAGTCCATATTTTTTTTCACTGTTTCTTGCATTTTTGACAATTTAGATCAGCTTGATGTTCAGGGATGAACATAAATTTTATGGTCACACTTGGAAAGTTGTTCTGCAGTGTGAGAGCCAAGTTTCCTTGTTTCAACCATAACTGAAGAACTGAACAAGACTTCATGTAAAGAACAAAAAATAGGACAAAAAAACATGTTAAAATGGTTAAACATGATCCCAGATGTAGTTTCATTCTGTCAGAGTCAATGTCTCTGTCATGCAAGCCCTGCTTTGCCATATTAGCCACATGCTCGCATACATAACAGCTTGGGCACCCCCAAACTGCCAGGAGTAATTCCCGAGTGCAAAGCTAGGGTTAAGTCCAGAGCATCACTGGACTGATTTTAAAACAACAAACAGAATAAGATCAATCTAAGTAGTCATTCATTATAAAAGTTTGAAAAAATATTTTGTTTTACTTTCAATATTCAACTCGGTATCATCTATTTGAGTGTCACTTTTTAAATTGGAATTCAGAAATAAGTCCTTCTATACCTCCATAGTTGGGTTGCATAACTCCATTTATGATCTCTTACTGAGAACAAGCAGAGATAATCATTTACTCTGTAAATAGGAATTGAATGTAAAATTCCAAGCTAGTGTTCTATGTACTGCTCTTGCTTAAGGCAGTGTCAATAATGCTTTAGTATTAACTCAATTTCTGCTGTTTATAAAACCTAACTTGTAAATTTGTATTTATGTGAACACCCACATTTTTCTTATAGTGTGTTTAACTCTTTCATTAACTGGAATCATCAAAAATCTTGGAGAACTTTTTTTACTCAGTGACCTTGGTCTGTCTAGATCTATATTTTATGCTCAGGAAGAAATCCTCAAACATTTCTTTTGGTTGGTGAACAGGAAAGAGTCCTTCTGCATAAAATCAGAAATATCAGCTGTCTCAGTCTCTGCTTGTCCTCTCTTTCCTGCCTGGAATTGAGCTGTTGCTATCAATCCCAGCGTCTTCATCTGATACTTGCCTCTGGCTCCATCTGTCTTCTCTCCCACTGAGCTCATCATTCCTAATCAACAAAACCCAATGATGGATAATGACCCCTGCCCTCTATCATTCCCAACTTTTTACAAAAGTACAAGACTTGCAAGGTATTATTGCTTAAGTCGTCCTGTACCTAAAATGCTCTTGATTTAAAACCACATGATTTTGTAGGCAATCTGCTTCCTGGGAGAGCAAGAGATGGAGTCTCTCCTTGTTTTCTTCTAACCACAAAACCCTTTCCACTCCCCATCTCTATTTCAGGATCTTTGGCTTATCCCTGGCTGTTAACCCAGGATGCAAGTCACATGCTTGAGCCCATCTTAACAGTCTTTGTTCTGACTTTGATGATCTCAACCAACCCCATGACTGGAAATACCTTCTCTATTAAG
Organism: Crocidura indochinensis; assembly: GCA_004027635.1. Classification (NCBI taxonomy): domain Eukaryota; kingdom Metazoa; phylum Chordata; class Mammalia; order Eulipotyphla; family Soricidae; genus Crocidura; species Crocidura indochinensis. The sequence goes on from PVKC010000071.1 coordinate 27,372, forward strand.
TCAAGATTTCTAGGCATGTAACTCCAATCCTAGTGTGTGCATTGTACCACAAATATTTAACATTTTCTCTTGCATGTCCTTTGAGGGACTAATATTTTACGTGTCTGAAACTAGATTTCTAATATCCACTTTCACCTCAATTCTAATACTTGATACTCTCTTCTAGGGTTCTTAACTGCAATCAGTTTTTTTTTTTACCAATATCCAGTCAGTTCTTAGGGTAAAAATATAACAACTTTCATTTGCTCTTAGAGGTACACCTCATGCCTGACAACAAAGCCCACTCACTGCCTTCAGAATCTTAACCCCTCCATCCTCCTTACTTCTAGTCCAATCCACTGTCAAGGCAACACTTTCCTAACTGATTCTATTCTGATCTCTTAGTTCAGGGCAAAGTATACCTTCTAAGTTATGCCATCAAGATATTTTAAGTTGGGGGTCGGGCAGTGGCGCTGGAGGTAAGGTGCCTGCCTTGCCTGCGCTAACCTAGGACGGACCGCGGTTCAATTCCCCGGTTCCCCATATGGTCCCCCATGCCTGCCAGGAGCGACTTCTGAGCGAATAGTCAGGAGTAACCCCTGAGTGTCACCGGGTATGGCCCAAAAACCAAAAAAGAAAAAAAAAGATATTTTAAGTTGTTGTTTTTATAACCATTTTTTAGTTGTACCAGCAGCATTATTTTATTGTAAAAGTAATGTGCTACATACTATTACTTTGCTCTTTTGACAAAGATCAATTGACTGCATTATAAGGACTAATCTCTGGACATTTTAGCCTTATTTTTTTTTACTTTATTTAAGCACAATGATTACATACATGATTGTAGTTGGGCTTCCCTTTAGAACCTAATTGTTCACACATAACCTGCAAGCTTGAAAATCATGAAGTAGCTCCTATGAAGTGACCCAGATCCCTACCACTCACTCACTAGTTTATTCCTAGCATAACACCACCAGCTTGCTCCATTAGAGAGACCCTGGAATTGCTATTAGTAAGCTGTCCTCTCAGATCTGTTTTAACACTCTCCTCATGTCCCTGAAGGACTGAACTCTGCACTCCCAATTATATGAAACAGCACATACCCACACTATTTTTTTCCATTTCTTTTACCTTTTAGAATAATAGAATATATAATTTATTTATTCTCTTCCATTTTCTCCATTTTATTAAATACTGTAATTTGCAAAGATATTCATAGCTATTCATATTAGATGTGGAATGTTCCAGCACCATCCTGCCACCGATGTCAACTTCCCTCCCATAATGTTCCCAGGTTCCCTTTACTGTTGCTCCATCCCTAGCCTTTCATCTTTATAGGAACCTTTTTAAGTTGTTGTTTTTTTTTTTTAAAGTTTGGCTCCCAGGATTTCAGTGTTGGTAAGTCAATCATTTGTATACAGTATTTGTTTGTGGTTTGGAACACATCCAGCAATGCTCAGGGGTCACTCCTGGCTCTGCACTCAGAAATTGCTCCTTGCAGGTTAGGGGGTATATATGGAATTCGAGATTGAACTCCTGTCAGTCTGAGTCAGCTGAATGTGAGGCAAATGCCCTACTGCTAGGCTATATTGCTCTTTGAGTATTTATCTCTATTATCTCTATTGTTCCTTAATACCACTGCTGTACCTTGAACATTAAAAAATCGCATTCACATTAGTGCCACTCAAACTCAAATACCTTGGAGTCAACTTACGAGGTAAAGGACTATAGAAATAAAACTACAAAAGACTGCTTCAAGAAATAAAAGAGAATACAAGGAAATGTAGATACCCTGTTCATGGATTGGGAGGATTTACATCATTAAAATGTCAACACTCTCCAAAACATTGTACAGATTTAATGCAATTCCTCTAAGAATTGCATTGTCATATAAGGATGACATCCTTCAAATAAATGGACTCCTGAAATTCATTTGGAACAATAAACACCCACAAATGCTAAAGTAACCTTTAGGATAAAGAAGATGGGAGGCATCACTTTCCCCAACTTTAAATTGCACTACAATGTGGTGGTCATTAAAATAGCAAGGTTGGAATAAAGGCAGACCCTCAATCAATGGAATGGACCTGAGTATTCAGAGACTGATCCCCAGTCAATCAATTAATCTTTAGTAAAGGGGCAAGAAATGCAAAATGGAACAAGGAATGCCTCTTCAACAAGTGGTATTGGGACAACTGGCCAGCCACATGCAAAAAAGCAAACAGACCTCCATCTAACACCCTGCACAAAGGTTAAATCCATATGGATTAAAGACCTTGATACCAGACCCAGAACCATAAGATATTTAGAAGAACAATTAGGTAAATCACTCCATGACATAGAGACTAAAAGCATGTTCAAGGAGGAAACACCACTGTCCAAATAAGTAGAAGCAGAGATAAACAAATGGGACTATATTAAACTGAGAAACTTTTGCACCTCAAAGGAAATAGTTTCTAGAATACAAAGGCTACCCACAGAATGGGAGAAACTATTCACCCAATACCTATCAGATAAAGGACTAGTATCTAAGATATACAAGTTACTGATAGAACCTAGCACGAATATGTATTTTTGATTTTCATACTTTAACACAAATCTCAAAATCTAAGGATTAGAAAAGCCCATCCTTATGGAGGATGAGGATTTGCAATTGGAAACCCTGCTTTCTTTGGATGATTTTTTTTAAAGAGACCTATGTAGCCATAGCTCTTCCTCTTCTATTTTAAAGGGAGGACAGTTATTAATTCATGCTCATGCTTCAAAGGAGGAGTTTAGTGGGGCATAAGAAAGAGAGCCTCCTAAAATAGACTACCTCTTAGTCCCATGAACAGACTCAATCCAAAGAGCCTGACTTACTTCTTCCTCAATAGAAACTGGACATTTTGAGTTTCGGTGGCTTGGCTCAAAATCTTTGGTGCTAGGAAAACACTGTCAGGCTTTGGGCACCATGAAAAGTCTGTATGTGGGTTATTGTAAGCACATGCCTCTTTGGTTGTAAATCCTGACCAAACTTCTTTGCCAGATGTACTAGTCAAAGGGTAAAGTGAAACAGGGAAGTGGAGAGAGAGGATTGAATGACAAAAAACTCATAGGAATGCCCAAAAGAAGAACTAGCCAGCATAATATCATCCATGCTGCAGCTAGCGTTGATCAGCAGTATCAGAAGCTTCAGAGGAAGGGAATAGAATCACTTTTATCCATGTAATATATACTTTTATTTAGTGAGAAAGGGAATCACAGAGCAAGTGGAATTTGAGCAGAAGGGCATATCTCTGTTATAGACTCAAATAAAATAATTACATGTAATAGTCAGAGAGATAGCAAAGTGGTAGAGTATCTGCCTTGCAGGCAGCCAATCCCAGAAGGACCTGGGCTTGATTCCTGGCATCCCATAGGATCCCACGAGCCTGCCATGAGCAGTTTCTGAGTGCAGAGCCAGGAATAACTCCTGAGTGCCATTGGGTGTGGCCCCAAAACAAAACAAAGCAAAAAATTACATGATGTGTATTGAAAGGCATTGACACTCTATACATATCAAGGCGATTTTCTAAAATATAAACTAGGAATGACAGCACATGTAAAATGGAATGTTCTATAAAGTCAAATTCTTTCCCCAGATTGTTCAAGTACCATTTACTCAGACATTATCTGTCCTTTTATTTTCTTGATTTTAATGACACAAGGTAAGTAGGGCATTAAAGTCTGTTTTCAATAAAATCTGAGTGTGTTTATACCTGCCTGCAGGTATACGGAGAGGTATTTGTCGTTTTCTTTTGATTTTCTGAATTTATAAATTCTTTTGAATTTATAAAACAATGAGTTGATATTCTTTTTGCTGGTGATAGGAGGCAGCTTTGAGAAGTCATTGTTCTTTTGAAAAGTTCCTTTTAAAGACAAGGAAGTAGGGGCCCGGGAGATAGCATGGAGGTAAGGGGTTTGCCTTTCATGCAAAAGGTCATCGGTTCGAATTCTGGTGCCCCATATGGTCCCCCGTGCCTGCCAGGAAACCAAAAAAAAAAAAAAAGACAAGGAACTAATCTAAAATTTATGCTAGGAATGGCATCCTCCTGACTTTTTAGTCCCGCTCCCAGCTTTCGTCTTAGTGCTGAAGGGTTTCCATTACAAGCTTTTAAAGTGATTTGGAGGCACATAATTCTGCCCATAAACAAATATGTCCACCCACATACCCCAACTAAACAGTGCTCCTGCAATTATAAATTAAATAATAATTTAATTTTAAAATATTTAAATTTAATATTTACATTCCATATTGGACAATATATTTTGAAGACAGCAATTTTCTGATGAATGTTTTTAATTTTAAGGACTCTAATATAAGGAATAATAAAAATGACATTTCAGACTATTCTGAATTTAAGAACATAAATAGAAGATTTCAGGGCCTAGCTTTCAAAAATGGATGTGTACAGGACAAACACAATTAAGCCTGCCATTATGCAAAAACGTTTTTTTCATCATGTGTATTCTACTATAGCATGCTTTACAGAGGTTTTCTTTTTAGAGGATTTAATTTTTAGTTTAGCATTAAATATAGTACTTCACAGTACGGTGGCAAATTGATAACAGTTACTTCCCTGACCATCAAAAGGTGACTAAACAACCTCTCAAAAATAAAATCATAATCTCAAAGTGAATAAAGGTTTGATCTGTGTAAATAGAGTTGCAAGCAAGGGGTAGGATATTATTAACACTCTCGTTATTTTCAGCATCAGAAAATTTGAAGATAACATTTCAAAGCAACCTTAGTTGCATAAGTGCAAAACTTTCAGTCTCATGGTTTTTGTTAATGGTAGTTTTGTGTGTTTGTGTGTATGTGTGTGTGTGTGTGTGTGTGTGTGTGTGTTTATAAGAGGTGGGGCACACCTAGAAATGCCCAGGGGTTATTCTTGGCTCTGCATTCAGGAATTACTCCTAGTGGTACTCAGGGAACCGAATGGGATATAAGGGATCAAACCTGGGTCTGCCATGTGCAAGGCAAGTGTATTATCACTTGTACTATCACTCTAACCCTCTCCAGTATTTCTGACGTATTCTTTTCTCTCTGAATTCATTTGATATCTGACTACTACAACTGAGCAGTTCATACTGCTGCATGAAATTTCTCCGTAGCTATTTTCTGTCTGTACCTTGTTCCTTGTCCTTAAAAATATTTGCTCATCTCATATTATAGAAACCCAAACAAGGAGTAAACCAGACTTGAATATTTATTCCAGCTCTGTGGGTAAATGATTTCATCTCTGCATTTCAGTACCATTAGTCATCAGATAAATACCATGAAGTTATTGTAGAGACCAAACCAGGCGAATAGTTTATCCCTATGGCCGATTTGTAACTCATATCATAGCTCATTAAGGATAACACTCATCTTCTCTAAGGATGCAGCCAACATTCAATTTTTCAGAAACAAACTCTGACACATTTGACCACAGACATCCACTGCCATATTCCATATAGTAGAAACAGGTAATCAGCAGCTGGGTCCTTGTCCAACTCATTTGGTTTCCCTGGGGCAAATCATCCAAAATTCTCTGGCTCTCACCACCTTATCAAATAACCACAGGTCTCTTTCAGCTTCAACATTCTGTGACTTGGCCCCAGTTATTCCAGCTGTACATGGCACATTTGAACACAGATGTGGAGAATGTTTCTAAGTTATTTGGTATTTCTCCCTCTATCACCTAGTTTTGATCTTAAAATGATATCATAAAGTATTATAATACAGAGAACAATAGGCACTTTTTCATCTTTCTGTGCCTAAGCACTGGGCCTTTGAGAACAAAGAATATTGGTCCTCAGGAATTACATTGTACATTAATTTTCTCCCCCAAATTCATTTATCCAATTTGTGTTTAAGTGCAGAATATCTTTGCATATATTGCATATTTTTCTATAGAATTATAAATTATATATAATATGATTTGTATAATTATAAATCATTTTCATATAATTTTGAAATAGATGACTTGAAAATAGAGGACTCTATTTTACTATAGATATATATTATTTCTTGGAAATATTTTATTTGAAGCCATGCAAAGCTACATGCTTTTCAAAGGTGACTTTATTTAAATTTTATTATAAGAATGTTCCACAATACATAGCCCATTGTCCTTCAAATTAGTTATTTCCATTAATTATTTGCATTATTTATTTCTAGTCCTTTGCTCCTATAGCTGCAAAGAGTATTGTTTTACTTATGTCTCAAAAAGCATCTTTGAGTATCTCCTAATTCTCTGATTGGGAACAAAACGTATGAATTTATTTGCGAGAGAGAGAGAGAGAGAGAGAGAGAGAGAGAGAGAGAGAGAGAGAGAGAGAGAGAGTTTTAGCATTCGGATTTTATTTTATTTTAAAAAATGTTATTTAAAGAACCAAACTTATGGGTCCAGAGAGATAGCATGGAGGTAGGGCATTTGCCTTTCATGCAGAAGGATGGTGGTTCGAATCTCGGCATCCTATATGGTCCCCTGTGCCTGCCAGGAGCGGTTTCTGGGCATAGAGCCAGGAGTAACCCCTCAACACTGCCAGGTGTGATCTAAAAAACAAACAAACAAAAAAGAACCGTAATTTAAAAAGTGATTGATAGTTGAGGCTTAGATATACAATATGTCAACAACCAGCAACAACTCCCATCATTGATATTCCCATATATAAAAAAGTTTCTTTATCGTCATTTGTTAGGGGTAGATTGACTCAAACCCAACTATACTTAGGATTTACTCCTGGTTTTGTATTTAGGTCACTCTCAGTGGTACATAAGGGACCATATCTGGGATCAAACTGAAGCTTTAGCCCTGAACTCACTCTCAGGCCTTTTATCATCATTTTTATCCTCGACTCTCTCTGCATATGACCATCAATTTATAGATGAGAAGAAACTGGCAATTCAATAAGATGTGATGATCTACACTTGGACAACAAGAAAACTTGCACTGAGTCCATGTGTTATCTTTCTTTTAATCAACTCAAGCAGAATTTTCAATGAATCCCCCCAAAAAAATTTATCTGGGAAACAAGGCCTCTTCAGCCCCTAAATTAAGACCATGTTTGATCAGTCTTGGAAGAGCTGGATGGAAAGAGATGTCATGAAAGATACTCTTAGTTTTTTCTCCCCAACACTGACCTTTGTGGAATTGCAATCAAGTCAAACTTTTCCTGTCCCTTGTTTACCCGGTTCTGTGAGAGAGAATAAAAGGAAAGATATTCCTGTTGATGAAAATGATGACAGAGAAAATGTGTTTGAAGGCTCTACAAGTTTCTAAACATCTGCAGCAGCTGGCAGCCTGGGATTAGACTCTACTCGGGGAGCTCATAGATATCTAATTTGAGCAACGGTTAAAAGTAGACTTGGGGACCGCTGATTCAGAGTAGTTATCTCAGGCGCTGGGAAGTTTTCGTGATGCTCAGAAACTGGCACATAGACATCCACATGACACATATTTGCTGAGTCTAATATCCTTATGAAAATGAACAGGCATGATTTACAGGAATATATTAGCCACAGCTGTTCTTCTATAAACCAAGATATAATATAATATGTGATTGCAGGTAATGAGCCATTAAGATGGGCAGGAAAGACTTGCTAATGTTTCAATAATTGTATCTACGAAAATCCACAAATAACGTTCAAATACCACTAGCAGAAAAGTCAGTTAGGTTGTTAGGGGAAAATTTATAAAATGGATATTATAATAACTCAGGTATATGAAAGATGCCTTTTAAGCCCTTCTCCACCCCCACCTTGACCAGATATAGATGCCTGTAATCTTTCTCTGCCCCATCTTCTTGATCCCCCTTGATCTGGCATTTTACCTTGAGACATCAGTGGCCTGCTGCCATCAGCCAATGCCCCTCCTAACTTTACCTATTTGGGCAAAACAATGGACTTCTGCTCGCTCCTCCCAAGATTTTCACCTTTTTTTTTTTCTTTTTGAAAATGGACAAAGTTCGCCCTCTGATTGGATATTGTGTTTAACCCCGGATTAGGGCGGTTCCTTAAACCTATAAAAGACACCTTCCTGGAGCCCCGCTGTGGCGCTGGGCTGTCTGCCTTGCCTGCGCTAGCCTAAGATGGACTGCGGTTAGATCCCCCGGTTTCCCATATGGTCCCCCAAGCCAGGAGTGACTTCTGAGCGCATAGCCAGGAGTAACCCCTGAGCGTCACTGGGTGTGGCCCCAAAGCAAAAACAAAAACAGACAACAAAAAAAGACACCTTCCTAGATTACCCAGGACTTCTGGTTTCAGTGGTTTCAGTCTAGTGGCTGTTCCTGGAGCCCTGTAGCTCTGGAATCAGCCCACTTTGCTTTTGCATTCTCTGAAGGTATGTTTCCTGGTCTTTATTGAGGAAATTGGCTCCCCCCCACCCCCCACCCTGGGCCTCCCTGTTGGGCCCTGGGGCTGTCTAAACCTTGGGCCTCCCAAGGCCCTAGGCTTTCATGGTTCCTTTTAAACAAGGTCAGATAATGTGTTAGTCATGCAGCTAATCATAGTGACCTACGAAGACTAAGGTATTTATTTGACTGAAAAAAAACCAAAGGGGATCTAAAAGACATGAACTCTTGCTATCTTAATGATATTTCAGTGACATATGCCGAAAACTGTCTCCCAAATGAAGGTGCTTGGTGCTCTAAGGAGAACAGAGGTCAAATGGGCCAGATTCAACAACAAGATCATCAGGAGTGAAAACTGCTTTTTTTGACATCTCTGAGCACCAGCTATGGTGGTATTCAACAAAGGTTCTAGCATAAGCATTATATCAGAAATTCTTGGGAGAGGAAGAGATAGAAACAGAGACAGACAAAAAGGTGGAGAGGCAGAGGAAAAAGAAAAGGAAGAAAAGGCAAGGAAAAAGAATACTCAGTTTGCTAATATTCCATGATAGGATTCCAGCATGTTTGACTCCCAAGATTCATTAGGAACCGCATTTAGACCTAATCAACACCAACATCAAAAAGTGTTCAAATCTAGAAAAGAATCTGATATATAGACATCTACTTCTCTATCCACAGAAATTTCAAATGTAATGAGGAAATAACTATTGGTTTTTTTTTTTTTTTATCAATACTGAGATATTTTAGCTGACCTGGCTGCTGAATCCTATAAACACTTAAACTGAGTCCTGAAGAAAACAAAGATTATTTTTTTACATGATTAATAGTTTTTGAAAGAAAAGATGGAATAATACCAATAGAGTTATAGAAGGTAAAAAGGTCTGAGATATATTCCTGACATAGAGAATAATTCATCCAGAATAGTTTACATAAGGGAAGATAAGTGATCCTGAAGATAAGTGCTCTCAAGGTTAAAATATGGCCAGTATTTTGTGATATGTATAAGATATGGAAAAGGCTTATTGTTTTGATGTATACAATTTAAACTGATGCTTTGAGTTCTGATCTGAGGTTTCAGCTTCTGGCCAAGAAAAGTAGAACAAAAGTTTTGTAACTTTTCTCATTTTTTGTTTAAAACAGGAAAGGTGGAAATGTAAGGTGAATCCTTCCCCCCAACTTCCCTTTTCCCTAACCTCTTCCTTTGAGATGTAAAAATGCACTGGATAGTTGCTTTTGTATCTGACTTGACCTTTCCCCACCTGGGATTGGTAGTTTGATTTTTTTAATATAATTTTTATTTTAATCATAGTGACTTATATATCATTCACAGTAATATTCCAGGTATATGTTAACATTGAATCAGGGGAATTCCCATCACCGAGTTGTCCTCTCTCCACCTCCGTTCCCATCCTGCCTTCCCTATCCTCCACCCTCACCCCAGGGGCTTCTAGATTGAGTGGACCCCTCTGTGTCTAGTTTATTACTTAGTGATCTTATAACTGTTTGGTCTTGGTACCTCCATTACTTCCCCCTCTAATTGGGAGGCGGGACTAGATAGTTCGAGTTACGTGGTTTTGGGAGTTTGATTAGAAAAAGAACAGGATCTGGCTTTGGGCTCTGGAGAGACAGCACATGGCAGAGAGAGGTCATGATGCAGAAAGGCCTTGGGACAAAAAGCAGACTAACCATGATTTAAAAAAAAAAGGCCCATTCCCACTGGTTCCAGACTTCAAGGCTTTTTGTTAGAGTTTGGGGACCCACACATATTCCTAACTATTTTTAAGATCATTCCTGGAGGACTCAGGGAACTGTACTGGGAATTAGCCCAGGGTCAGTTCTGCATAAGATAAGTACCTTACCTGCTGTACAACTTTCTAGACACAACTTTTAGACACACATTGGCAAAGTCACTCAGTCATGGACCCTTCTATATTTTAATTTGACAAATAAGGTGGTGGGCAAGCCAAGTGGAGTCAGGAGGCCTGAGTGCCCCTCCCAGCAATATTGTGCCAAATGAAATGTTGATTGAATGCAAAAGCCCGAGGATGTGATCATTGCTCTGGCCCTGCAGGCCACAGATTACTCAGGTCATATAGGCTGTACCTGAAAAACTCCATGGCCACACCAGACTATCTGGGCTGCACCCAATGAAGCTTAAGAGACAATGTGGTATTGTGAAACACAGCCAACATAAGTTGGCTACCTTCAATGAGAGCATCTTAATCCCTGTATGAAATTTCCAATCTCAGAAACTTTCCTTTCTTAATAGGTCTTTTTATTTGGGATGGGGGGGCACACCTGGCAGCACTCAGGTGTTACTTCTGGCTCCTTGGTGAGAAATCACTCCTGGCAGGCTCAAGACATCATATGGGATTCTGGAAAATGAATCTAGGTTGGCCGTGTGCAAGGCAAATGCCCAACATGCAGTGCTATCACTCCAGCCCCAAGTCTTATCTTTATATTCTTTTTCCCTGCATCAGTGTGGAATCTTCAAAATCAAAACCTTCTGATGCCTGCCTGCAGCTTGGTGCCTTTTGCTATCTCATCTTAGATGAGGCCACCCACATCCTCCAAGCAGAACTAATTCCCCACCCACTGCTTCCATCCACCTTTTCAAAGGCACCCACTACTACCTTATGTTTACTCCTGAATAATTTGAGTATTCATTTTACTTTCTGGAGAACACATTCTAAAGGGGATTTGATTTACCTCTAGAACATCAGCATCTGGTACTTTTCACATAATATTTGTCATTGTTTGTGAATGAGCAAAGAAAGGACTTCCCAAGAAAGCAGGACTCTGTGGATAAAGAGGACATTGAGGTTGTTTAAAGGTTTGAAAAAGAGATTTCTATTTCCCACTGCAGAGAGAAGTGCTTGCTCAATGGAGGAGCAAGAAAGTAGATAATTAATGAAACTACACACTAAAGAAATCAGAATTATGACACCTATTCTGGGGTAAATCTGGGAAAGAGAGACCCCCTTTCACCTGAAGCAGGGGACCATGACTCAGAGAGCATAAGTGAAATGACCCTTTCATATGTCAGGCACTAGAATAGGAATTTTCCATTATTTTGCTCATTCGTATCTTTATGTTCATGACCAACTGTCTCTATACAGATGATAGGACTAATCCTAAGAGTCAAGAATAGGATGACAATCATTAAACTGGTCCAGGAAATTTGGAGGTTGGATGGAGGAATCATAGCAGTCTCTTTTCAGAGACTAGAATGCTCTCATTGTGAAAAGGCAGAATTAAACTAGCCTCCAATGATCCTAGGCTGGGTGAGAAGAGAAACAAAGCCTTAGTAATGCTTGAATGGATGATGTTAGGTTTTTTTTTTTTAACTCCACTGCATGTGTCAACATCAGCTGAGAAAGAAAAGCCCTCAGTTATGTATCAAATTTGCCGTCATCATAGGGATGTTTCTAACGGTTGCTCTTGGATGCATGGAGAATGTATTAGCCAATTTATTTTAGAGAGATTCATGAAGTATATGCTGTGGTGCTCAGTACTGTGATTTCCTGGGGAGTGTCAAAGCAGAACTGGGTACAATCTTTAGGAAAAAGGCATTCATGGAGCTCAGCTATAAACAGAGTATTCTGTGATGAGGAAAAATGGACATGGATGAGGAGTGATCCCAACAAAGGCAAGATGGGACCAGAATTGATCAGAACCAGAAATACAGGTAGGACCAAATCTATTTGAAAGCATCTGGATAGAATGAGTTATTTATATTGAGAAAGGGAAGGAAAGGGAGAAATAGGGGGAATGAAACAAAAGTATAGAAGGAAGGGGAAGGTAAGGAGGAAGGAGAATGATGGCCCACAGGAGATAAAAAAAAAGAAGGAAATCTAGAAAGGGTCAAGGGAAGGAATAGTAAGAGGGAAGGAAGAAGGGAAGAGAAGGGAGGAAAGGAGATGGAAGAGATAGGAAGGAAGAGGACTACAGGGCAGGAAATGGAAGGAAAGGGAAAGGAAGAGGAAGGAAGGACAAGGAAGGGAAAGGAAGGAAAGAGGAGGGGAGGTAGGAAAGGGAAAGGGAGTAGGAGAAGAAAGGGGAAGGAAACAGGTGATTTTGGATCCTGATATAATCCCATGTGAGCCCAGAAATAGGCTAGGACTGAAAATAAATACTAGGAAATATAATTTTGAATTACAATTTAGCTGTCCTACAGACTGGTAATCATCTGGCAAAAGAGAACCACTGAGACTGAAAGACAATTCTAGTACCTGTAAATGTGACTTGACAGATGGGATTAAGTTTCTTTCCCAATCCAAATCTTTTAGAACTTTTTAGTGAGAACATAGAAACCAAAGTCACTCTAGAAAACCCCATAGTCCAATATCATCTGGCACTGTACTCACATTCCAGATTTAACTCATTATGCTCTTCTCTTCCACCTGAGTTTCAACCTCTTCCGACCACCCTCTCAGGTTCTTCCCCATCTTAGTGGGAGACAGAGAAGATGCTTGTTCCTCTCTCAAACCTTGTCTTCACATTCAATTCTCAAGAGATTCTTCCCTGAAGTTTTAGTTCAGAGATCAACAAGCACTCCCTCCCCCAACAACAAATCACAATTCTAATTCTATAGATTTGTGTTATTTTTGTTTAATGCCTTTACCCAAAAGTAGAACTTTAATTTCATGAAAGTAGCAACCTTGGAAGATACGCCCCCACCCGAGAACTTACACAGGTCATTAACACATAAACTAATTCATTGGTGACAACTCATTTGATGCAAAAAAACAGATATAACAAGACAAGGACATTTAAAAATAATTTCATTTAAACACTGTGGTTACAAGGTTGTTCATAATACATTTGTTTCACAGATAGTTGTTCATGATTGAGTTACAATCATACAATGTCAACAAACTTCACCACTATGCTTTTCATGCCACCGGTGTCTCCAGTTTCCCTCTCATCCTCCCTCATGACAAGGGCATTTAGAAATAGCCATAAGAAAAGTATTGTGGGATGCAAGTAGAAAAAAGGTGCATATTTAGGAGTAAAAGCACTAGGTCTTGAGACTTAAGAGATCGATGCATGTAAATAACGAGAGGTCTCATAACGCAAGTTGAGGTCTAAGATATAGTACAGAAGCTAAGTACTTGTCTTGCATGTTTCAACCTCCAGTTTAATCTCTGACACCTCATTTGGGTTTGTAAGCAATATCAGGAATGACCCATGAGCATAGATCCAGGAATAAACCATGAGCTTTGCCAGATGTACCTCCCAAACATTTCACTTATTTTTTATTTCCACTAATTTTGAAGAAACCCTTTCTTGAGCCTTCTACAGTATGAAGGACACTTTTTTCCCCTCGTCATATTTTCAGGAAACTTTTCAACAAATATTGGGCTACACTGTTTGTATCCACAAGTGCCAGGCATTTTTCTTGGATGCTTAGTAAACAGGAAGGTACTAAACCAGCAAATGTTGTTCTATTTAAGAAATATAAGCTATTCTGCAGAAAGTAAAGAGTAAACAGAGTATGTAGGTATATTCTAGCATGCTTTTGAAGGCTGTTGAGATTGGAAAAATGCAAAGTAGAACAAGGTAAGGGGGAATTGACAGAAATAGCCTCATGGCACCAGATATCTATAGCACATAGCTCGTACTCATTTTTAAACCCTATCTCCCTCTTTCTCTCTCATTTTTTCTTTTAATGAAACCCAGAAATTTTCCAATTGTAAGTGTTCAATGAAATATAATTGCTCTTTTTCTCATATATATCCTGAAGATAAAATTCTCAAGGGCAGAAAGGAGCCAAGTATAGTGGCAGGAGGAATAAAGTTTCCTGTAGGGCAGGAGGAAAATCTGAACCCCTCTCCCTATTCCATATTGTAGCATCTGCCCCCACAATTCTGGGTCATTCCTCTATTATACCATCCTAGAAATATTTAGAATATTTTTAGACGTTCAACTTTCTCGTTTAAATGAATTCCCACTCTGAACTGTACCCAGGCTGCACATTTACAACTGGACAATCTCTCTTGTTCATGGGTTAAATTTTTCCAAATAACTAGCTTTTCTGTTTAATTTTTCACTCCTGAATTAGAATTGTTATGGCTTTCTGAATCACATTAATAAAATTTGCATACTCATCATAGCAGTAAATAACACAATAGAAGATGATAAATATTTAATAGCCATTCCTCAACTTTTCGAGAACAGTTGGTGCCATCCAAACTGTTGAGACACTGTTTACTTAGAAACTGACTTTCTTGAAACAGAAGGTAAACATATTTTTTAAAGTTGTTTTCATAACTGAAATAGTAGGAAGAAATAAATTAACCATTTCATTTCCTTCATAAAAAATGTTTTTCTCAGGGACCAGGAGACCACATACCTAGGATCAACCACTGGCTTCACATGGTCCCCTGAGCATCACTGATTGTATCCCTGGGAGTTTACCAAACATCTCTAGGAAATCACTGAGGTGCTCCTGCTAACCCCTGGCATCACAGAACCACAAATACACCATATCTCCATATCTTAGCATTGAATTGCTGGTCTGGTTGCACATATATCACACAGTGTGGTCTCCAGACTCTCTGAGCACCATTTGAAAGGAGTAGATTCCTCTCCCAAGAAACAAAGACATTTTTTGTTGGGGTGGCCATACTCACTGGACATTCAGGCGATACTCCTGGCCACACCCAGTGAACATTTAGGTTTTTTTTTCCTGACTCTGCACTCAGAAATCACTCCTGGCAGGCTCAGGGGACTGTATGGAATGCCAAGGATTGCACCTGGGTCCACTGCATGCAAGGCAAATGCCCTACTCACTATGCTATCACTGGCCCCAACAATATCCAAGAATCTGTGAAATTTTGAATCAAGAAATTGTGAAATAGATTCCAGTTATTTAAATAAAATTCGATCAGGGGCCGGGCGGTGGCGCTGGAGGTAAGGTGCCTGCCTTGCCTGCATTAGCCTAGGACAACCACGGTTCAACCCCCCGGTTTCCCATATGGTCCAACAAGCCAGGAGCGACTTCTGAGCGCATAGCCAGGAGTAACCCCTGAGCATCACTGGGTGTGGCCCAAAAACAAAAATAAATAAATAAATAAATAAAATTCAATCATTGATTCAGATTTAGCCACAAGAATTTTCCCATATGAGATAGTCACTATTGTCTTCTCACCAATAACAAATTGATATTTTATATTATAAACATCAACTGTTTAACTTATACAGACAGGATTTGACTGTGTTTGAGGCTTTCAGTAAATACATCCATTCAATAACATTTTAGTTTTCTTAATTCTATTTACTGTATTTTTCACTCTATAAGATATACCTGATCATAAGACACACATTGTTTTTAGATGCACTCAGGCTTCAGCTCCAGGTGGCATTCACTCCATAAGATACACTAGGGAGCAGGGAAGGTAGAACGCATCTTATGGTATGAAAAACATAGTAATTTTTAGAAGGAAATTTGGGGCCAAGAAGATAGGTTAAGGGGTGGGAAAACATGCTTTGCATGAAGGAACCCCATGTTTGATTCTCAGGACCATACTGTTCCCAAAATACTTCCAGTAACAATCTCAAGAATTGAGAGTAACACCAAGCTTCACTGGTGTTGTCCCCAAAACAAAACTAAATTAATTAAAAATAATGGTTAGGGATATGACTCCACACAAAGCATTTTCCTTACCTGCCAGAGTTGGAATATAAAGAATGGGATGGATCATTGGCACCACAAAAGAAAAAAATTAAAATCAGACCCAAATTATAGTACATAAGTTAGGGCCTTTGCCTTGCATACAGCTAACTTGAATTTGATTCCCAGCATTGTGTAAAGTTCTCCAAAAAGTTAAAAGTGATTCCTGAACTCTTTTTTTTTAAATAATATCTTTATTTAGGCACCATGATTACAAACGTGTTTGTACTTGGGTTTCAGTTATTAAAAAAAAAAAAAAAAAGAAACACCACCCTTCATTAGTGTAACTTTCCCATGCCAATGCCTCCCTTCTCCCTCCTCCCCCACCCCTGCCTGTATTCAAGACAGGCATTCTATTTCTCTCACTCATTACCATTGTCATAAAGTTGTCTGTGTAGTTATTTCCCCAACTGAATTCACCACTCTTTGTGGTAAGCTTCATAAAGTGGGCCTGTCCTTTCAGCCCTCATCTCTATTTTCTATGGGTATTATTACAATAAAGTCTTTTACTTTTCTTAAATCTCACAGATGAGTGAGATTATTCTATGTCTACTCTCTCCCTCTAACTTAATTCACTCAGCATAATAGTTTTCATGTCCATCCTGAACTCTTGACTAGAGTAAGGCTTCAGAAATATTGATGAGTGCGATTCAGAAAATAAAAAAGGAACAAAGGAACAAAATGGAAGATTAAAAGGGATTTTAATAGTCTAATCTAGATATTTTAAGTATTTAGACAGTTTTATGCAAACATTTAGCAATCAGAAAGTGAAATTAGCAAAACTAAATGATTTATAATTTTACTAACAAGAATTAAGAAAACCTAGAAATAAATTTAGTGAAGGAAATAAAAGTTCAATGTGCTGAAACCTCTGACATTACTAAAAGGGTACAAAGAAGATACCCAAAAAATGTAAATAACTAGAAGAATTAATATTTTAATTGTTTTTACCTAGTAAAATATATATGTCCAATACAATTCATATTATAATCCCAAATTAATCACAGACATAGAATCAAATAATTACAGTTTATTTATACCAGTAGAAGACCTCTCATAGACAAACCAATCATAATGGGAAAAAAACTGAAGGAAAAAAAGGGGGAAGCATCAAGTTCCCAAACTATACTACTAAATAATAGTAATAAAAAACTCCACTGAGGGTCTGAGCAGTGGCACAGTGGCAGGGCATTTGCCTTACATTAGGCCTACCCAGGACAGACCCGGTTCTAGCCCCAACATACCATATGTCCCTTGAGCCTGCCAGTAACAATTTCTGAGCTCAGAGCCAGGAGTAACCCCTGAGCACTGTTAGGTGTGGCCCAGTCCCCTCCAAGAAAAAAACCTGAAAGATACTGAAATAAACAAATATATATATGTATATATATATTACTTGTTGATATATATATCAATAAGTAATTTATGGCAAATCAACCAACAGCATAAACTATATTAAGAAATGGATCGTATTGAAAGTACTACTTGTGGGGCCCGGGAGATAGCATGGAGGTAAGGCGTTTACCTTTCATGCAAAAGGTCATCGGTTTGAATCCCGGTGCCCCATATGGTCCCCCGTGTCTGCCAGGAGCAATTTCTGAGCATGGAGCCAGGAGTAACCCCTGAGCACTGCTGGGTGTGACCCAAAAACCGAAAAAAAAAAAAAAAGAAAAGAAAGTACTACTTGTATTGGATAATACATTTTTCTTCTTGTATTAAAGTTTCAGATGCAATGTACCTCCCGCCCTTACACCAGATAAAATCCACATATCAGTTTGAGTTTGTCAAGAATGCAAAGTCTTGAATGGTCTTTATTGGGATCATTTTTCAGGCCTGTGTTCTGCAGAAAACCTTGAAAAATGACATGACATAATGTTGTCTTCAGGGACAAAATGTAGAACTTCTCACTATTTGATCTATATAGTTTTAGATCCCTCAATCCTGCTATCATGTAAATTCATGGCATCCTTTTGCAGCATCTCTAGACAAGTGATTAAGAACTCAAGTCAAACAATCCAGTGTTTATGTTGTAAATGCTGGCTTGAGTGAGAAAGCCCTTTATCTCTGACCAGGAATCTTTCACCTTCTGAAAACTTTCATAAATGTTTGACTGGTTAGGCTTAGGATACAAGATTATCCAAAAAGAATATATTTGGATTTCCCTTATATTACTAATCTGAACATTAACTTTGGGAAAACTTAATATTCACACTGCAAAAATTTTAAGATAAAGAACACATATCTATAAGTGAACAGAACCAAGTCCAGTATTTTTTTTTTCATTTTGCTTTTAAAAGTGTTCATCCTTTAAAGATTTATCTTTAAAATGAACTTGAATATGTGGAGGAGTACACATTTCCCTTTTTCACCAATTCATTTCAGTTCTTTCTTTTCCAGAGACCTACTCACATAGAGCCACACCAAAAAACATGCTTGAATCAAGGCCAGTCACCTGACTTATAGGTCTCTTTCTCACTCATCTTGTGACACTGATTACAACTTAGGCGTGCCAAAGAGTTACCTCCACGTTATTACAACGTGTAACATAATAAACAGATGTGGCAATGTAAAAACTATTGCTGTAATCTTATAAACGACAGGCTGCAGGAAGATAATTATGAGGATGAATAGCCTTATTAATGTCAAGCACAATAGTATTTTCAATAAACTCATGACAAAGCATCTTCTCCTCCTTTGCAACCAATATTGAAAACGGGTGGAAATATGAACTATTTTCATATTCATAAAAGCACAAGAAGATAGTGACATAATTATAATTATATTAAGAAGCTCGCTTGATTGGTTGTCAGCACACTTTACAATGAACAATCCCGGGTGTTTTTACATGATAATGGCATGATGACAGTAATGAACTTGGAAGTTATTCTTAGCAGAGTATCACCGCAGAATGCAATCGATTTCTGCGCAAGCTCCTAATGCAATCACCAACCTTATAGGTTATTGTAAATGCAAAGCACAAATTCTCATTCATAACTACTTAATTAAAGAGCATTATTGGTTTACCTGTAATTGCTTTAATTTATCACAGTGTTACAATTTATAAGTAATGTGTGTTATTCTTCAGTAGTTTTATTGTAATTACACATAATTTACAATTCACATTACCAGATTTCTAATTAGCCTTTAAATATTCTTGGTTATAAAAATGAAAATACTATTTTAAAGAAAATAGGATAATTAACAATGTATTAAATCTATTGACTATCAAGCATTTACCAAACAATAAAGTCAACTAATTTGGGCTATTTTGCTGATGAGTTATAAAATTTTATAAAGTTATGGAGCAAGACTTAGTCACCCGTTAGGTGCTCACATTAATAATTCTCTGCTTCAAGTTAGTCTTGGTGGCCCAACCAGTCCATGTTATTTTAAGCAAAACATCACACTTACCATCTCCTTTGAGTTTGAGAAGATAGCACTGAAAGGAAGCCAGTATACACATAATATTCCAAATGGATTTTTTTCTCTTTTACCGAGTTTTGAATTACTTGTTCTGTTCGTTAAAAAGATAATCTATCAGTGAAAAATATAATCAGTTAAATCTTTTTCTTGCTAGGCTTTGGGAAAGATGACATGCCAGTTTAGTCAAATTACTTCTTTAGTATTTTTTTCTAAAAGTTTTTAAAATCTTTGGACTTTAAGAAGCTCTAAGTGAGTCTTATAATTTGGCCCCTTGACTTATGAAGTACACTGTGACAATCCCGAGCCTATCTATTGTGTGTCATAGAAAATGCAGCCCACCTGTAATTTGTTCAGAAAAGTCTTCCAACTTCCAATATATTTTAAACAAACCTGCAACATCTAATATTTTAAACAACTTTTTGTGAGGCTAAATTCAACAAGTTTCAGTAAATGTAAATCTGCTTATATCGAGAATGGTATTAATCACATTTCCATACCATGGGAGATTTTTGTTTTAAAAGGGACAGTTCTCAAGCCAAAGAGGGAAAGAAACAGGAAAAAAATAAGTTATAAAAAAAGATATGTGAGCTAAAAAGATAGAACAAGGGCTGTGGTGCTTGCCTTACTTTGATGAACCCCAGTTCTATCCCCAGGAAAGATAGAACTGTATATAGTCCCCTAACAATGCTAGGAGTAATCGCTAATCACTAAACCAGAGATAAACTTTGGCCACCATAGGTTGTGCTGTCTTCTCCCCCACAAAAAATAATTATTAGGAAAAGGAGAACAAATGATTCTTTTGAGAATTGGACACTTAGGTAAATTGACATAAAAGAAAAGACCCTGTGAAGTTCTGAGTAGTAAGATGGGTCAAAAGGTCATTGAAGATAATTGAGATGGGTATAAAAGACAGCTTGTCCTTGCTCAGTTATTTTTTCCAGAAGGCTAATAACTTCTTATTAGCCTGGTGTGCACGTTTTTGAAATCATCTCTCTTACGTATATTTAGTGAAGATGACTACCCACGATTTATAGTAAAAATGACCAAACACAATTTAATAAATTGAAACAAAATATAAAACTCTCAGTTTCAGTCACAGTTCAAGCAATGCCCATAACTCCCTGTCATTGATTAAATGGTTTTTCATTGAAATTTGATTAAAATGGGTTCCTTTATAAACTAGGACTCCAAAGTGACTGGGCCACAGATAGATAGGAAAATTCATGGGACTAATCTGGACTTTGGATTTTTGTTTTCTGATCATGAAAAGTTCCACAGTCCTGAGCCTCCTTGTGTTTTCAGAAACTAAGCTGAAAAACTTAGAAGCTAATGGCTATTTCTACCCCACCAAGTGTTAATCTAGTTGACTAGAGTTTTTTCCATTACTGGTATCAATGTGATGAAATCAATAAGGTCCTATATTGAAATCTTTCTAAACCAGCTAGAAAGCATTTTGTGACAATGGTGCTCATTGAAACTGAATTTGATCTGTGGTTAACTGATAGCAACAACTTAAAAAAAATACAAGCTTTTAACCCCACTGAACATACTGGTAGCTCAAGTCAGAGCTTTAGGTCAGTCTATCAATACCATGTAATTAATTGAATAACAATATACCATCACAATATATAGTTTTATTTTATTAATCAAGAAATCAAGATATGTGGACTGCCTGAGTTGCCTTCACTTCTAGACTATTTCTAATCCATATACAGAAACATATATACATAGTCAATATACTTTAGTCAATATACTTACTAAATTCATTTCTAGACTATCTCTAGTCAATATACTCAGATTGGTGTAGAAATGTGTTTCTCAACATTTTCTGATAGTGATCCCATCTTCTTTCCTTCTTGTAGTCCCACTATTCTAACAGTGGGCATTAAAGCAATTGTCTTGTATCCCTTCTTTTAGGTAATTTGCTCCTGTACCCCCCCTTGAAAACAGAGGACTTCTAAGAACAATATGGTTCCTCTGTTGAAAAACAAAGATTTCTCAGTTATTCTTAAAAATACTGAGTTGATTTGATTGCTTTTTCTACAGTGAAATTCCCTTGGTTCTAAGTGCATGAATATGTGGTTTTAAATCACACTTAAACATATATAGGAATATTATGTGGGAAGTCTGGGCTAATCGAAACAAAGGGTTTAATGGACCTCATAAAGGTAAGGACATGCCATACCTCCGTTGATTGCTTCTTGATTAGGACATGGAATGCCATCCTATCCTTCCTTTTGGGTTGGACTTGAGTCTGTACATTGCAGTCCATAAATGATTTTCCATGGCTTTTTAAAAGGCGGTGCATATTAATATTTTAAACTGAAGTAATTGCTTCTTGCTCAGCAATGAGTTCCATTTATGAGTGTTTATCCTCAGCAAATGGAAAGTATGGTTAATCTAAGTTAAAAATGGGTTCTTTAAATAGCTCTAATTACATTCTGTTTATATTTGTATGTATTAGACACTTAAGATTTAATCGGTAGCAGTTCTAACAAACCATAATGTTTATTAGCTGGTTTTAAATTATTGTTATGGATGGCAGTTGAATAAGAAAATAAATGATTTGTCTACACTAAAGTTCAATAAATAAAAGATGGACCCAAGACTTAAGAGAACATAATTTCTAGCACACACTTCAAATGTTATAGTCCATTTATCAGAAAGAACTTACATGTTTCCTTTCCTTTTTAATCTCTAAAGTTACAGAAGAGAGGTTAGCAAGAATTAGTAGGACTTATATCTCCAAGAATTCATGTTTTATATTTTAGTGTTAAAACAGACAGGGTACATTTTTACATTGTGATTTATATTTATTTTATGTGAAGAAAAAAAGGCATCAGGAATAAAAGGTTTATTTTCCATATTAAAGACCATTTTGTATATGTTAAGGTAAATCTAACTGGTATCCACTGACACTGTTAGAATCTTAGTCTTTATTCACTAGATTTGGTTGGTTTCTGTTTCCTTTCTAAGGAATATGTGAGAGACTGTTCTTTCTCTTTTGGAAAAAGTCTGTTTCCTTTTTTTGTTTGTTTGTTTCTTTTTTTTTTTTTTTTTTTTTGGTTTTTGGGCCACACCCGGTGACACTCAGGGGTTACTCCTGGCTATTCGCTCAGAAGTCACTCCTGGCAGGCACGGGGACCATATGGGACCCGGGGGATCGAACCGTGGTCTGTCCTAGTTTAGCGCAAGCAAGGCAGGTACCTTACCTCCAGCGCCACCGCCCGGCCCCAAGAAAAAGTCTAAGTTTCACGTGAGCTTTACTCAGTGAATTAAGGAATTCAATTATCTTATTGACATTTTATTTTCTTTGTTATTGGAATTTTCAAAATGTGAGAAATGAAGTTAAATCAAAACACAATCTATTCGTTACAACACCTGTATCTCTGTAGAGCTATTGCCTTTGTAACTTTTTTCTAATGCAATTGTATTTCCAGAAGAGAGGTCCTGTGGATGAATTGGTGTAATTTTATAAATAAGGATGCAGAGGCAGAAATACTAAGACCTCTATTGAAGTGGAATTCTCATTCCTCAAGTCCAGGACATTGGGAGATGTGGGTCTGGAAGCAAACAACAATGTAGGAAATAATTCACACACGATTAAAGGGATAAACCAGGTTCAGGAATTCCTTCTGCTACTAAGAAGCAGATAGATCAGTGGTGGAAAACCAGAAACACAAGAGAGATTTTTTTCTGAAGAATAATTCAAAAGGTGATTCATCCAAAGGTGTTTCTAACCAATGGGAAACAAGCATGTACTGAATAAGGGTAGGACCCAGTTAATCCAACACTTTATATGTATAGTTGACAAAAGAAAGTTTAATGGAGCCTTTTGAGTTTAGTTTTGGGGCCACACCCAGTGATGCTCAAAAGCTACTCCTGGCTCTGCACTCAGAAATCATTCCTAACAGGCTACAGGGACTATATGACATGCCAAGGAATCAAACCAAGTTGGCCATTTCAAGACTCACTGTTCTATACTCCAGACCCAATGGATCATTTTATATCACACTTTCTCAGTAACAAATATTTGCTAAGAAGTCAGTGTGATTTAAGACTGGTCACTAATCTGTTTGGACTTCAATTTTCCTCTAAGTCAAGATAGGATTAGTCATTGTGCACTTCCTACATGTTGGACTGAGAATTCAGTTAAGGTTCATAAGGAAATGACACAGAACAAGTGCTTTTCTAGAAATAGTGGGCAAGAATGGTCTCACTGGACCTCTAGCTTTAGTTCTGAACCTCTACACTAAGAATTCGAAGTCACATAGCCCCATTTTTCCTGCACCAACTATCTCTCCTTCTCTCCATGTTTGGAATGATTGCTTCTTTCTAGACTATGCCTTTGTCACATCCTGCCTTAGACATTAATTTAAGCCATTCAAACACAATCTATTCTCTCCTTGTCAACTAGAGGCCTTATGACTGTGTTTCCTAAAGTACTGACCACAGTGTTGCACCTCATACACAAGTCTTCTAGAAGGTTCTTTCCCTCTTCAAATGTAACTATACATGTCCAACTTGTCAGGCACTCCAACATCTGGTCCCTAAAACTTAGTCTGCAAAACTCCCTGGGACAAAGCCAATTCCTCACTAGTTATCTTAGATTTTTCTCCACTGTACTGGCCCATTGACCTTTTTTATGGAATGTACTTTACCAACATCTGGATGTATAGAAGACATCTTCCCATCATTCAAATTGATGGCAAGTGCTATTTCCAGAGAGTCCTCTTTTAGGTCTGCCCAAACCTGGGTTCCAAATGCATCTGTCACGTACCATTCCCATGCCACTTCTCCTATTGCCTTCACATAAATATTCACAAGTATGTCTCTTTTCCCACTGCTATTTCATATCCTGTTCATATCCCAGCACATAATTTGGGCTTGACATAGAGCAGGTCTTCACAAAATATTTATAAGGAGATCATTATTGCATGACTAAGTAAATTACTCAGTTCTAGAATATATCTTTCACCCATCACAATTAGGATGTGAAAGTGACTAACATAATAGCCAGAATATTCCTTCCTAAAGAGATATCCCTTAAGCTGTCACCTGGAAGACAAGAAGGAGGTATATGTGACCATTTTAACCAGAAGTATCTTTCTGTATAAAGCTAAGACATTAGCATAACTTAAATCATCTAAAGAACAAAAAGAGGCCAATATGGCTAGGAAAACATGGAAGCCTGAGTTAAGTTAGCAAGGTGGACTTCTAACACCATGGAAATTCTCAAGCCAATAGAAAGAGTCTCCTTTTTTTCCCCCAGGTGTACTGGGAAGACATTCATGGTCTGTAGGCTAGAGAATGAGTGACCTGCTCCAGTTTACATTTTCAAATATTCTTTTGCTTTCCACAGATGGATGAACTCTAGAAAAGGAAAGATTTGGAGGAAGACACTTCCACAATATGGGTAGTTTATTTCTGGGTAAGAACAGTGCAGAAAGACATCACAGAATCTGAAAGTATGTCAGAAAAGCATCGAATGAATAAGTGATTTGGATATAGGTTACAGTTCAAAAGAAAATTAAAGAATGTGAGGACAATAGTAATAATATTACCCAAGAACTTCGTGTTCTTTCCTATTCAGGCCTGGCTCTTGACTCCAGAATTGTTGCTTTTCTATCTTGGCCTTACTACAAGAGCAGAGAACTTTCTTGGATTCCTGATTGTAAATTTTGCTCTTAAGACCTTAAAACAAGCTTAAGGGAGAAGGATTGTGACCTTTGATAAATGTAAGTGTGACCTTCAGTCTTGCGCCTCATTGCTCAGTTGTCCTTGTCACCTTTCTTCCAAAGTGGAAATTGAAAGGCACCTCTTCACGCTGCGTTCTTCCCCAGAGAAAAGAGCATGACCTCACTTTAGATGTGGTTCTCAGGTGCACTCCAAGACACCTTTAAATTGTCTCTATGTTCCTTCTCTAGCTGCACAGTGCCGGAGGAGCTGGGTCACACATAACACAATCTCATCTTTTGTTAACTCCCAGTTCCAGGCATCCCTGGTTTTGGTTTTTGAATAAGGAAAATTGAAGTGACTCCTGATATGGAAATTAAGCTTCCTTTAGTTGATGTTTTCTGCTGTTTAAGATGAGGCCTCTATGCTCAACTCCCTAACACCTTCATTATGTAGATGGGAAATATAGAAGCTCTGATGAAGAAAATTAAAGTGATTTCAGCACTGCAACTCTTCCACAAAGGAAGAGTCTGTGGAGCCAGAAAGATGAGGATTCAAATTCTTGTTTTCTAGTGTTTAATTCTTATTTAGATACCAGGATTGACACAATTGTTTAAAAGACGCTTGCAGGCAAACAATATTCCTATCTTCAGTCTTCTCATCCCATGATTATCTCATCTTTTTACCTCAAGCCCTTATATAACTCCCAGCCCCCTATTTAAATACTTATCAATATTTTAATGTAGTCATTATTGTGTAGTTATTTTTATTCAACTTAGAGATGAGGTACCCAGATTCAAATTCTCGTCATAGCTCTTTTTACCTGAAAAAAAAAATCCATTTATCTTTGCATCTTCCTCATTTTATAGTGAAAATCATAGTTCTTTCCTTGCAGAATATATGAGAGCCTGAGATGCAGTGTACATAAAACACTTAATAATGGTTATTATTATATGTTCACTTTCTCTTGTTCATTATGGCAGTGACAGGACTCCTTGATAAATAACCCATGTAAACCTAGAACCCGCATTTTCCAACCCAATACATCTTTCTCTACTCAGTGTACAACATGATAGAAATTTTCATGGGTTCATGAATTCTTGTCGGGTCTGTTTAGGAATAGCAAACAGACAAATTCCCCCTCGTGTCTATTTCAAGCCATTGAGATTATTTTTTTTGGACCCTGGAGAATCAGGTACATATTTGTAATCTTATTCGGCAATGAAATGTCACTGTGGTTCATAAAGAAAAAAAACCAACAAAAAAAAAAACTAAAGCCATATTTTAACCCTAAGAACCAGGGTTGGCACCCAGAATAAAAGGACCCTTTAATAGGAAGAATAATCTATCAATTTTGTGAAAAATCTGCTGGAAAAGGCTCGAAGTCCTATTGCAGTCTAAAACATAAATGGTACATTGTCCTAGTTTTTTGCTGAAGATTGTGTTTTAGCCCTAAAGAACAAAATGTCTTTGGCCTTGGCCTGCATTTTTATAACATGCTATTCTATTTTATCTTAGTGAATAAATGACAAAAAAGTGTAAGAAAATGAGCTCACTGAAGGATAAGCAGATAGATATCACCAGTGTAAATGACTGTCTTGTAATTTTCAACACACAGTGTAAACAAAAAAAATCTCTCCTTTGTAATGTTACTTTTATGTGCCTAATGGTAGTTAATTCTGTTAACATAGGATACCAGTCCTGAGCCTGTAGAAGATATCAGTTGTTCAGAGTAAGAGGACTAGGGGTTTTCAGTCCTGTAATCAGCCATTTGAGTGTTCTCTAGAGTAGGTAAGTAATTTGTCTAATCACCCATAAAAATGTGGCAGGGCAGAGAAAAAGTGCAATAGGTAAAACATTTGCCTCCCACATTGCCGAACCCCTATTCCCCAAGTACTGCCAAGAGTGATTCCTATGCACTGCCAATGTGGCCCCCAAATCACAAAAGAAAAAAGAAAAGAAAAAACAACGTGGCAGGAAGTTCTGAAGGAAAGTCCCTTGGAAGAGATAGCTAGAAGGATAAAATTAAGGACCTCAGAAAGGAGCTACGACCATGGTTAATCTATCAGAGTGAACATTTGAAAAATAAGTTAATAATGTTTTGATGGCACTTTCTAGGAATTTATAAAGTCAATCCTGGAATATTCAATTTAGAAGGAACAGATAATATATATATGAACCTTAATTCAACTATTTGAGAGTAAATCATCTTTTGATGGACTATTTTTTTTTTAGTGACAGATAAGGTGATTTAAGAACAAAATAGATGTTTGTGTAGACAAGAGTTTCTTCTATGGAAGTAGTAGTAATTTCTGTCCTGGATCCTGAATTTGTTGCTAACTTCTGTATTCTTAGATTAGGCAAAAGACTTAAGTATTAATTCTAGGATTATCTATGAGATAAGTGAAATATGTGTTTGTCATAATTTAGAAATGATTTAATATCATAAGCTCTCTAATGTATGACCTAATGATTGGAGTTTGATTTTGAACTGTATATTTCAAATTGTGAAGAGCAAATGTTAAGCATTCTCTTTCTCCCCCCTTCTCTTTCTCTCTCTTCTCCCTCTCTCTCATAACTAGGTGAAGTGATGGATGTGTTAATTAGCTTGATTATGGGACTCATGCACAATGTATACAGATATCAAACTACCACATTATGCAATTTAAATGTATTATAATTTTGTTTGTCAATCAGATCTCAATACAGCTGGAAAAAATTAAAGGTCTATATGGTGTACTACTTACATTTCAATTATTTCCATCCTTGGCCAATCAGAAGACATGCAAAGATTAGACCATGAGATTGGGATCATTCAGAATTTTTCACAATTTTGTGGGCAATTGCCTATGATGCCCAAGATACTTCTTTTCACCTTTACTGCGATGAGAACAATATAGTGACAAGTATTTTTCTATAAATTTCATAATTCTGATGTATGACATTTCATTTCTGTGCAAGTTCAATATGTATTTGAAAAACTCATGGTTGTACAAGCTATTACTCATTAAATCTCCAGCATTCATCAACATCTTTGGCACATCAACACATTCTTGGGATTCCTTTCAAGAACTTCTAGAGGAAAAGGTTCAAAATGAGTCTATAAATTAGCATACACACACACACACACACACACACACACACAAATCATGTATACCCAGCCATGGTTTGAGTCCAAGTGACCCTCTATAAAGAACATTAGCCAGTTATCCCCCTATTTAATAGAAGTAAATCGTACTACTGTATTTAGTAGAGTATTATTTCTATTATTATTAGAACTATTATTTCTAATAGTTCTTTAATAGTACTCCCAACCTGTAGTTTTGGGCAGGTGAACAACAACTGTCATGCTTTAAGTGATTCCACTTCTCATTCTACAGAAATTTAACTACCTAGAAAAAGTACCATGTATCTCTGAGGTCCCAAGCAATCTCTCTTGTGCTCATCCCAAATTTCATCCTCCCCAAATCTTTTTCAGACCTTCCCAATGGCCATCCCCTGTTGGTTCCCAGGACTCAGAAGTATCTAAACTGATGCTCCACTTATAGCCTCTTAGTGGCAGCTTTCTGGCCAGGCTGGGGACTAATGACAAAGGAGAGCAGAACCTTTTCTGTCATGGAGATAATGCTGGCTTCTCTGCTCTGGGCCACACTGCATTAGAGCTGGCGGACTGCACTCAGGAACCAACACATGAATTGTCATCAGGAACTGGAGGCCTTTGCCTTCATTCCAGCAGGCATCCTCATAAGGATCTGCATACAGAGCCTGGGTTTCCTAGGCATATATATGGATACCGTCCTATCATCCTGTGGTCCTATTCTTCTATCTTCTCTGTTTCTGTCTCTCTCTCTTTCTTTCTCTATCTTTCTGTGTCTCTCTGTCTCCTTCTGTCTCTCTCTTTCTCTCTCTTCCTCTTTCCTATCCTCTTCTACAGCAACCTTAATTCAGACCCTAGGGAAACTCTGGTTTTCTTAATTCTTTTATGTGTCAGACATTGCTCTGTCTCAGAGAAGAAGACACATGACTGATGTTGATTTGAGGGAACAGATTGTTGGTAAGAGTTTTCACTTTTATTCCCTCACTGATAACAACCCTAATGTGATTAAATCAAAGGGAAATTACCATCTCACTTCCACTTTGGGGAAGACATAATTTAGAGAAAGGGAAATTGAAGAACTTGTTTGAACGGTGGAAGATAAACAAGTTAGTGCTTTGAAAGGATGATTAAGAAACAGAAGGCAACTCCTATTTCTAATTAGGAGTTAAGAGCAGACTGATTAGTTCACTTCCATAGCCTGTAAACATTCCTCGAGACATGGGCACAAGAATCTCAGAACATTGGAACTACGAGAATGAGACAGTTGTAGATGAGTATGGAGAATCAAACATAAACAGGGATGATTTGGGGTTTTATCTGGAGGGCAAAATTGCAGCTTAGCGTATCAGAAGATGTGGGAAATTATGGTGAAGAAGATCTTACTTTCCTCATTCCACGGAATTTGGCAGACAAATATTTAAAGCTAAGAGTCTAAACTCCAAAGCCTGCTAAGTCCTATGTCCATCGTCAGGTTTCAATATCCTCAATTTCGGTTCTGATTGCCTCGTGGAGACTTCCTATATCATGCCACAACTCAGTCATTTAGACTCTTTAGAAATAGAATCACTGAAGCAGGAAGCAAGAAGGTAACATTAAGAAATGAATGAAGGGCTGGGCGGTGGCGCTGGAGGTAAGGTGCCTGCACTAACCTAGGACAGACTGCGGTTCGATCCCCCGGTT
This sequence comes from Crocidura indochinensis, assembly GCA_004027635.1. Lineage (NCBI taxonomy): Eukaryota > Metazoa > Chordata > Mammalia > Eulipotyphla > Soricidae > Crocidura > Crocidura indochinensis. Next base: position 57,254 of record PVKC010000071.1, read on the forward strand.
CCCCATATGGTCCCCCGTGCCTGCCAGGAGTGACTTCTGAGCGAATAGCCAGGAGTAACCCCTGAGCGTCACTGGGTGTGGTCCAAAAAAAACAAAAAAAAAAAAAAAATGAATGAATGAAACAAAACCCTTAAGATTTCTTTCCCATGTGGCAGTGCAATGTGTTTTTCTTTTATACGTCTTTAATTACCTACAAAAGACATAACAATATCTGTTTACAAATAGATATTCTGATATAGACACAACAGAAGGGCTTTCTTTACTCTCAAAATTAACCAATGTAAACCTCCATAATAGGAAATGTTTTATTTTTCAAGGTTTTTCTAGATTTCCCAGGTTATTTTTTTTTAGGAATATATAATAATCCTAGAAATAAATTGTTAAGTCTGAGATGATACCATAATTTTCATCTTTCATTAGCTACTGTTCAATTTTATTCCAATAAAGCTGTCCATTTCCATCTACCTGTATACATGAAGAAACTCATTAAAAAACACTTTCCAATTGTGGAGGTTAGGTTAGTTTTGCTGTTGCATTTTGACCATATGGCAAAAATAATTCTCATATATGTTTATGAAAATTTAGTGATATTTTGCAGGGGTCACTGTAAATGAAGCTTGTAAGGTCAGATTGCAAGATTTAGCAATCGCCGGTGAGGTCGGATCTCAGGAGAGTAGATCACTCAAAAAAAAACATTCACCAGTCACTTTGGGAGAATAACTCCATTTACTTTAGGTGGGATAGGGATATTTATGTTAGGGAGAGTAAGTTGGAGAGTAAGATGTGGATTCTGTGTAAACCAATCGGGTAGGACTTGAGAGGAGATTACAATATGGTGTGTGCTTCTGTGTTTCGGAAAACAAGGTGTGTGCTCTGAATGTTAAAACAGGGTGTGTGCTTAAGGTGCTTAGTTATAGACCACTTCTTACATTTTATTTTATTTTATTTTATTTTATTTTATTTTATGGGGGGTCACATCCGACAGCGCTCAGGGGTTACTCCTGGCTCTACGCTCAGAAATCGCTCCTGGCAGCCTCTGGGGACCATATGGGATGTCGGGATTCCAACCACCATCCTTCAGCATCTAAGGCAAACGTCCTACCGCTTCACTATCTCTCTGGCCCCACTTCTTATATTTTAATACCAGCTTTGAATTGGGTCCATTTCTCCTTCCCCGACTGCCTAGATATCCTCCCAGGATTTGTTCAGCCCTTCTAACATAGAATTTCCATTTGACATAATTATTATGACTAGAGTGTCTCTGAACCTGCTCTCTGCGTTTAAAGAATACTATAGATTCTGTGTAACATATTCTGTGTAACATAGTCTGTGTAACCTATCTCCCACAGGCCCTGTGTTAATGGCATACATAAAGAGAAAAGACAATGAGTGACATATTGTTCTAAAGAGATAATGTTTTATAAGCAATCTTTTACATGCATCTTTGATTGATCTGAAGGAAAATCCTAAGAAGGTGTGTACAAAAAATAACATTATCATAGTCTTCTTACAAAAGGTCTCTCATGATTAATAGATAAAATTTCAGTTTACATGTTAACTTATTTAAAAGGGAACTAATAATTCCATTATGAATTGGAAGTGATAAACAATTACCAGTAGTATAATAGAGGAATGAATGCACTTCCTTCACATGTGGCCCAAACCAGTTCAATCCCCAGTACCACGTAATCTCTTGGGTACCATTGGGCATGACCATAAGCCCAGAACCAGAAAGAGTCCCTAACTACTACTGAATGGCCTCAAAATGCTCATTAGAAACAAAACTATATAAAGTGATAATCATGTGGTTGGTGTTTAAAATATGGAGTTCAAATCCCAAGTGAATCATTTACTCTGTACTGACTTCAGAAAAGTCTTTGGATATTCAGTAAGAACCATAACCATTCTACCTGCACCATGATGACTTATTTACTGAATAAGAGTTATTGACCATGTGTCTACTGTGAATCACACCCAGAGGACACTAATTGGAGTAATGTGAAAGCATTGTGTGATTGTAGAGAGGAGCACACATAGGATAATGGGCAGATGTTGAACTGGACACAGTGTCTTCTCTGTCTTAAACATAAAGAATAAATGAGTCTTCTCTTGAAACCAATTTTCTATATATAAAAAAAGACAAGCTTAAATTGTAGACTAGCCACATCTTATCCATAATCTAGATATTATTCATGAACTTTCTTAAAAAACATATTAGTGCTAGTGGTTCTATCATATGCTATAGTTATTCCCACTTTTTTTTCTCAAAAGAGACATATCCAGAGATCCTAAGGGACAGAACCACTCTGGGCTAGGTTCAGGACTTACAAAGGACAGACCCAGCAGTGCTCTGGGGTTCACTCATGAGATACCAAGAATCAAACCCAAGGACAGCTTTCTATATGCTAGATATATGGTCTATCACTTGAGCTCATCTCTCCCCAAGCTTTATTTGCTTTTTGAAAAGTAACTCACTGTTTTTTCAAGATTTTTGAGAAAAAGAAAGCAAAGAAAATTGCTAAGTGATGTCACCATTGTCTTTTCTCAATCAGCATTGAAATGATTGGCATATCAAGTTGCAAGACTGCATCAATCAATACGAGATCAGAAAATAATGAGATCTTAGAAACATTTGTACCAGTCTGAGTAAGAAAATCTGTCTCGAAAGTTCTTGGAGGAGAGAGAGAGAGAGAGAGTGAGAGAGAGAGAGAGAGAGAGAGAGAGAGAGCGAAACAGCCTCTTGGCTCCCACACACTGACCCCTGAGTCTGAATTAATACCATATCAGTGGCAAAATCTGAACTGTAAAATGAATCTGTGAGGATTAAGGGTTTAGCAGTTGCATGGCTAAATGGGTCAAGCTCTCTTAACTGATGGATTTAACTGATGCCACCCAAAAGACGAAAAGTTTTAGATTCAGTCAAATCTGCCAGCTTTCAATCTTGCTAGGGTATCACACTTTGGGAGACTTCACAACCTCTCCGATTTGGGAAAGAAAAAAAAAGTAAATACATTCTCAAATCCCGTTTTTTTTTTTTTTTTTTCTCACCAGTGACAGCCAAGGAGAATGAACAGTCCTATTGGTGGTGAGTAACTCAGGATCTGGCAAAAGGGCCTTTGACAGACCAAACCTGAACTGTCTTTCATTTGAGACCACAAAACCGAAGATGGCAACCATGCACTAACAGTCCCAACCCACCAAACACACTGAGTAGTGTCTAGAATGCTTTTTCTTTGCCCAATTTGATTCTTGGAAGTAGGCGGTGGGAAGACTACAATGCTCTGATTTATTCATCTTCTGAAAATTTTATTCCATTATTTTAATAGAATACACAGGATGAGTGGATGCCATTCCACATCTACAAGCCTTGAAAGTAAAGAAATGCTTAGACATATTTATCAATCCATTAAGGCAGCTCAGAAATGGGTATCTCCCCCCCCACCCAAAAATGAAAAAAAAAAATCTCATACTGAAATTTTATTTCTGGAGCCCACATTAAGGCTCAGATCATTCCAGTCTTTGTTGTATAGACATATAATAAATCTTACCCTGTTAGTAATCATAAGGCTGAAATCTAAGAAGTCGCCCAGGCCATCCTGGTGGGCCACTCAAATCGCTTCCAATCTGCTGAGAGGGAAAATGAGAATTAGATGTCTTGGACACTGCAAGTATTTCTAAACAACCAGAGGTAAGCACATAACTCTGAAGACACTGGAAAAACGATCTTTCACAAAATCCTTTCTCTCTCTCTCTCTCTCAAAAGAGCATGAGACTTTGGTCGCCGGGAGGTCTCTCACTGCCTTCACCCTAATGGGAGTAAAAGTGTGGATGAAGGCAGATTTTTGCATTTAATTTCCACCAAGTGTGTGTTCTCCTGCCTGGGCTTATATTGCTGCCTAATGAAATAATCAGTTAGTATGCAGTGGGGGAGTGGTAGTACCAGGGAGGAGGACCATCCTAAAAGGTCTATTATTCTGTCAATATGTGCACAGAACTCTCATTAATGTTAATTAGATTTACCCGCCAGTACAAAAGGGAGACTAGACCTTATCCAGCAAGTTTGAAAGGGAAAAAAAAACTATCCAGCATTGCAAAACATGGGGGAAAAATTAGAAATCATTCCTGCCTCCAAGCAACCTTAACTAGTGTAAAAGACATTTATGTGGCCATTAACCCAAGCAGAAATTGAACTTGTCAGCATTGAATGCAGAACAGATAGAAGGGGAAATGTACACAAACAATTTATTCAATAAATGAAATACAAATCGGTGAACTTTTTGTACCAGGCTGTGCTCTGTCCATCATCTTCCTAATAGAACCACTGAGTTTTAAAACATGTAGCCTTTGATTTGGGCTTGCCTCTAAGATAAATGAATGGAGATCAAAAGACAGAACTGTTCTTGAAGCCATGGTGGATGGGAGAAAAAAATGACAAAAATCAAGTTCATTTCATCTTGTCTCTCATCAAGCCCATTTCCATTCACTCTGAAAGCTTTTTATTATTCTCCTTAAAATAAATTTGAAGATCGGGTTACATTCGCTTCACCTGTCAATTGACCACCTAGTTCAACTCAACATACGCTCACTCTTGATTATAGTGACATCCAAGATCTGGTCCTTAAACCATCAGAGAAAGGCTAGAATATCCCTTTGAATTATGAAAACTGGAGTTTTTTTTTTCTTTTCTATTTATCCCTTTCAAAGACTGAGTAATCGCAAAGTGAAAGTCTTTCAATGGAACCAAAATATGGGCTCCAAGCTCACCCCCACACACAGGAAACTCAGTCTTCAATGCCAATGCTTTCTCTCCAGCCATGCTACCTTTATTGAGGGTTCTGCACAGATATATAATCTGCCCTTGGGCAACATGACTTCTGACCATTCTATATAGAATTTCAGCCTTATACCCAATCTCTTCGTCTTCCTTGTCATAACTCTTTTTTTCTCTCAGGAACACACCAGCACAGCAGTTAAACATTTATGAGTGCATCTCACTAAACAAGGGCACTTGGTCTAAGTGTCTTAGTGATACATATGAGCAACTATTAGTAGTTGCTCAACTAAATATATATTTTCCTATTGCTCAGAATCCTGGATCATAGTAGTTGTTCAACACAAATTTCTGAAGTAAATGAAATTAATCCTGTGAGAGCTGAGAGTGCATTGCATCTCTGCTCAGTTGCTAGCTCAATAAATTTATATTTTTTAAGCATCTGAAAGTTCGTTTTCCTCTTTCAAGAGACCATGCAAAAAACATGGCAATATTTAGATCAGATTTCTAATTAGATATCAGTATGTTCTGTAAAGTTGTTGTTTTTCTTTTTTTTATAATTCTGGAGCTAGTGTGATAGTAAAGTGAAATGCCTGCTTTGCATGTGATCAGCTAGAATTGACTCCTTAGCATCCCATCCACGATGGCCCTCTATGCACTTCCAGGAGCAATTTCTAACTACAAAAAGTCAGTAGAAACCACTGAACATCACTAGGTGGGACCCCAAAACAAACCAAAAATCTATTCTTCCATTTGGATGCTTTGAAATGTCTTTTTTACTCAGTGGTCTTTATTCTTAGGTATATTACTTTAATCCCCTACCATTTTTATTTTCCATTCCAAGTTCATGAATTTGATGTTGGCTTCTTTTTCAATTTTGTTTACCCTAGACCTCCCAATCAGAACTGCTAAAAGTAAAAGAACCAGTATCTTAGAGGGCATGATTTGCTGTGGTAGAAACAGCGTAAGTATGAATGTAAAGTCCTGAATTATGCAACCTCCCAGTTTTTGTGTGTATGACATGTTGACACTTAGTGGGTGAGTACCGTGTAGATGTCAACTAGCATTAAGATTCACAGTTCATTCTGCAGTCAAAATAAAGGGGAGATGACAAGGTCCGTATTCGGAGTCTGTACTCCAGCACTGTGGCAGCCTAAAGCATTTCTGATTACCATTTCCAGGTCCCCTTTGCCCTGGTGAACCTTGATATGGACATCTTTGCTCTTAAATGGGATAGCTACTAACTGTTCACACTTAACTTCATCATGGCCAAAAAGGTACATTTTTGTCATCAAAGTTTTATGTGTTTTTCTTAAACTAATTTCAACCCTTAACAATAGAAAGTAAGGGAGAACTCGGGAGAAAAGGTGTCTAGAAAAAGAATCCTTGTTGGTATTTAAATAGCTTTGAAATGAGTAATAGATAGCTATAACCCAACTGTAAAAGACTTGAAGGGGTGGGATATTTTCTTTTAAATTTTTGGATTTTTAATGCCTATTTTTCTTCTGGTAGGAAAAAATGTGTATGTGTTTAAATACTGGAGATCTATAAAATGACCGTAGGATATTGTGTGCTATATTGTAGTCACATAACTAAACTTTTTAAAGTATTGTGGTTTATTCCATTCTTGGCATAAATCACAGCATAGTAAAGCAGACTTTCAAATTCATAACAGTAATGAGCAATGTGATATTCAGAAATACATTTATATTGTTATAAAGTTGTTTGTGTTGCTTTTTCTTTTGAACTGAGCATGACGCATTTCTAAATTGACTATTTTTCTCTGCTGAGTCCTCAAGGTTGTGTTTATTTTTTGTGCAAAGAACATGAACCTTATCTGGATGTTGTTTGTATAGCTACACTCTATTTTGGGTAGACTTGGAAATTTTGCTCCCTCTTTCTCTTCTCAGTGAATAAATAGACTGAGGAAGTCCTCTACCTGTTTGACAAGGTAATTGAATTACTGTACAACATATTCAGCAAAGCAAATTGAGAGGAGTAGCAATGAAATTGTGTTCTCATGTCTCTGAGTGTGGGCTCTCTGCAAACAGTAAATGAGAAACCAAAATGGCATCCAATGATGGGTATAAACATTAAGAAGGAATTAAGCTAGTCCAACCTCCAGCGAACCGGGAAAAAAAAAATCATGACTCTGACTTGGCTTTGGTTGCTTCCACTTTGGGATTCTTCTAAACTCAGACAACAAACAGTGCAAATGATATTTAAGACTGAAATATAAGTATGTGGCTACTAAGTTATCCTAGGAAAGGACCTTAAATTGGTCCAAGGAGGTTCACGAGGTAAGCAATCAGCCAGGCAAGAAAATTCAGAGAAAAGATCTTTGCATCTTCTTAAGACCTCTTGGCTAGGGAAGGGAGCTAAGTAACACTCAATCTTCCTAAGACCCAAAAAGCTCTTTTAGAGCTAAGCCAAGACTACACACTCAGAAATCAAACTGCAATGCCCTAATAAGGTAACTAAGAACTACATTGGACTAATGCAGGTATTTGCCCCATCATGTGTGTTTGTCAATTGCTGAGTATCGTTCTAAAATGGTTCGTGTGCTATTACTTTTAATTTTCAATATAGCCCCATGAGGTGCATGCTCATCCTTTTGAAAGATTTGGAGGATAAAGTGGATGATAGTGATGATGATGATGAGGAGGAGGAGGAGGAGGATAGTGAAGAGGATGATGATGACCTTTTTGCAGGCAACAAACTTAAACATCTAAATACAGCATGAGAAAACATTTATGTGCATATGCACATAAAAACATGCAGGCACATGTACAAACCAGTACCTATTAAACTTTCCCCACCACTATTCTATTTCTCACGATGCCCACCCATATCAATAGATATAACACACCAACTGTTCATACTTACTTCTGCATGCCTAAGATACAAAATAATACATGTGAGAAAATTTTAGAGGCCACAGATGGCAACAAAAACTCACAAGATTTTTTTTTCAGAAGATTATTTTTATTATTTTTATTAAAAACCTTTTCAACATTTTGGGGTTCTAAGTCACATTTCATTGAAGTCCTCATTTTTGTATATATAATAGTGAGTTTTGATATATATCACTTAACTACACCTGGCGTCCCATATGGTCCTCCCAAGCCAGGGGCGATTTCTGAGCGCTTAGCTAGAAGTAACCCCTGAGCATCAAACAGGTGTGGCCTGAAAAACAAAAACAAAAAAAAAAAATCTCAATTTGTTTTTCTCTGATGATGAATGATACTGATTTTTCTTATAGGTTTCTTGATCATACACCTTAATTTATAAATTTAACACAACCATTTGCCTTTCCAGGCCTTTTTTATTATTTTTCTGAGAGTAAGCTGAAAGCATATGTTACATATTCTGGGCATTAGTACTTTGTCCATGAAGTCATCTTTCATTTTCTTAATGTTTCATTTTTATTACCACTAATTTTTATAAATTTCTTTATTTTTCTCTGTGGTTTCTTTGTTGCATGTCCTAAATATATTTTACTATCCCAAAATTATAATTTTGTTTCCTTCCAGGTCTTCTGTAATTTTAATTTTTGTTACTTCTGAATTATGAAAAAATATTTTTTCTATTTTATGAAAAATTATTAGGACTTACATAGTTTTATTCATTTGAATGTATAGCTTTTAATTATTCTTTTTAAAAAGTGTTCTTTTCCCCCACTCAATTCCTTTAGTCCATTTGTCAAAAATCAGTAAATAACATATAAGTGCCCTATTTCTGAGGTTAGCGTTTTTAGATCAAACATTGCAGGCAAATGGGAAATAAAACCTTTACAAATATTTTTAACTACTAATAGAGAAATATATCTTGCAGTTCATGTAAGATAAGCTATTTAAAAAAAAATACAGGGGCCCAGGAGATAGCATGGAGGTAAGGCGTTTGCCTTTCATGCAAAAGGTCATCGGTTCAAATCCCGGTGCCCCATATGGTCCCCCGTGCTTGCCAGGAGCAATTTCTGAGCATGGAGCCAGGAGTAACCCCTGAGTGCTGCCGGGTGTAACCCAAAAACCAAAAAAAAAAAATACAGTTTTTAATTTTAGGGCATTAATAAATATAAGATTTAGAGGAATTCTTCTATTTCTTTGAATGTAAAAATTGTAGAATGAGTTTTCTTTGTTTCTTCTTCTTGGTTTCTTGGGGGGAAGGGAATTAATTGCTTGGTTTTGGTTTGGTCTTATTTGTTTGCTTCTTTTTGGTAGACATTTCTGGGTTTTGTCCCACTTTTTTCTTGGCCTTCCTTATCACAGAGAGAATTGATAACTGAAATGATAATGAGCCTACAACTCTCTCACCAACGGACATGTAGGCCCACAGCTGAAAAAAGAGTCTGTCAAACAAATATATGGAAGACTGTCCCATGCAGAGGGATAGCAGCTACAAGAACTTGAAGACTACCTAGCAGTTTAAAAATGCTTCTGCAGTATAAATAAGAGAATGAGGCTAGTCCTGGGGATAGAAAGCTAGTAATACAATGACTGCTCTAGCAATATAGTATTACTATAGTGTAGAAGAACAAGTGTTTGGACGAGGCACATCTGTACAGATTAGAAAGACTGAGCTTGAGGGAGTAGGCAGTGGGGAACCATGTACCCAAGGGTTACCAAGCTAGAGTGTTTTCAAATGAATTCAGGGTTTTCTTGTCTCTATTCAGCCCAGATGCTGAACTAGTTAATTACATCACTTTTTTAAGAAAAAATGAAAAAAAAAAGAAAAGAAAAAATGAGCTCCCTCCTCCCCCACCCCCTGCCTGTATTTTAGACAGGCATTCTACTTCTCTCACTCATTATCATTTTCATGATAGTTGGTAGTGTAATTATTTCCCTAACTACACTCAACATTCTTTGTGGTAAACCTCATATTGTGAGCCAGTCCTTCCGGCCCCCATTTTGGAGCATTATTACAATGATGCATTTATTCTTCTTAAAACCCGTAGTTGAATGAATCTATACTGTGTCTCTCTCCTCTCCTCTCTCTCTTTCTTTCTCTCTCTCACTCTTCTCTCTCTCTGCCTCTGACTTACTTCACATAGCATAAAAGTTTCCATCCATGTATAGAAAAATTCCTTGACATCATCTCTCCTGGTGGCTGCATAATATTCCATTGTTTATATGTGCTACAGTTTCTTTCGATATTCATCTGTTGAAGGACATCTTGGTTGTTTCCAGATTCTGGCTAGTGTAAATAATGCTGCAATGAATATAGGTTTGAGAAAGGAATTTTTGTATTGTGTTTTTGTGTTCCTAGGGTATATCCCTAGAAGTGGTATAGATAGATCAGATGGGAGCTCAATTTCCAGGGCTTTTTTGTTGTTGTTTTGAGGAATCTCTACTGTTTTCCATAAAGGCTGGACTAGACAACATTCCCACCAGCAGTGATTGAGAGTTTCTTTCTCCTCATCTCACTGCCACCACTGATTGTTCTTGTTCTTTCTGATATGTGCCAGTCTCTGTGACATGAGATGGTACCTCATTGTAGTTTAGATTGTAATCATGATGTTTAACTAAAGAAAAGATGAGCTGGGCCCAGAGCAGTGGAGCGGACCTGTAAGGTGTCTGCCTTGCCAGCACTAGCCTAGGATGGACCACAGTTCGATTCCCCGGCATCCCATGTGGTCCTCCAAGGAGCGATTTCTGAGCACATAGCCAGTAGTAACCCCTGAGTGTCACCGGGTGTGACCCCCCCCCCCAAAATAACAAAATATGAGCTAAGGATCAGTATCATTTTGTAATAAAATTATAAAAACAGCACTTTGAGTATCATATTATCCCAAAAGTATCTTCTGTTACCAATAAACACAAAAGTTGTATGCTCATCTCTCCCCTGTATTTCCACTATTTTTTTTTCTATTTTTTATTGGATTCACAACTGTTTTTCAAGCATCAGTCAAAAAATTATTAAAAAATCCAGGGGCCCGGGAGATAGCATAGAGGTAAGGCGTTTGCCTTTCATGCAAAAGGTCATCGGTTCTAATCCCAGTGCCCCATATGGTCCCCCGTGTCTACCAGGAGCAATTTCTGAGCATGGAGCCAGGAGTAACCCCTGAGCACTGCCGGGTGTGACCCAGAAACAAACAAACAAAAAATCCAAAAAGGAATCCTAAACTATTATAGAATGTTTCTTAGGTGTGGAAATGTAAGAAACCCTCACATTGAGTCTTTAGATTCCCCCAAATTAAAAGCATTTCAGGGTGCTAGAATAATAGCTCAGTTGGAATGAACACATACATTGCATGAAGAGACCTGGTTAGATTCACTTCCACACTGTGAACAATCCCAAGACAGTACCAGAAGTAACCTTCATACAGAACCCCCTGGATCATTTTTAAGTATATTGAAACTTTGAGCATCCTAGCCCAAAATAATAATAAAGATTACTTAAAAGATTGGAGAATGCTACAGGCATTTGCTTTGTGAATAGTCTTGTCTATACCTAGTATTTATCTGGATTCCATATACTTTAGATCAAAATATCACAAATATTTGTAAACAAACCCTTTTTTAGAAAAAAAAAAGGTTAGGTGGTGAAAAACTACTGCTTAGGGTTAAAAACTTCTAAAAAAGGCAGAAAGAAATTATTGGGTTCTCTTACACGTTAAGAAATCACATCACTTAGTAAGTCATTTTTACTGAAATTATAGTGTTTGGGAAGTGATATTTTTGGCTTATTTACTTGAGTTGGCAAAGATGCAGTGACCTGCCCCCCCTTTTACATCTGACATGGCAGGATTGGATGCCAACACACAATCTGCCTTCTGAAGATTTCCAATGGGTTGCTGTACTGCAAATCCATGTAGACTGTATAAAGATGCTGTTCTGCAGAGTTAATTTTGTCTCTCAGCCACAGAGCACTAAACCCTGGACATTACTGTGTACAGTGGGCTTTGGATTCCATGTTTGTGGACCACAGCCAGCATCACACACCGAAGTTAATGACCGATTGTTATCTGCGCATTCCTTTTGATAAGACTCTTTCAGCAAGGGGCTAGATCACAAAGTACTGGATTAATTAAGGTCAAATCCCAGTGAAACGTGCAATCTATTTTATCCAGGAAAGAACTTGGAAGGCTCACAGGGTGAATTTTATATACTAAAATCCAATTTTTTAATAATGTTTAATTAAGCATGTGGCTTCGTTTTCATCTCATTGAAAGAGACGAAATAGTCATGCAGCATGATTTCCATGTGCCAGTATATCAGTAAACAGGCAACATTTATCATTGCTAAGAACAACTGTCATTTACAATGGTGATGAACCACCTCACATGTTCGAACATTCTAAGCACATCTGAATCATCCAACACTGCTGACACTGGTTTATTAACATCTGACAGTAAAAATTGGTCTCTGGGAAACCATTGAATTTGGGTCCAGTGGTGTAATATTATTCAAAACATGCCTTTTGATGGAGAATGATGGACGAAGTCAGCCTTGTGGCTTAATTCACTCATCATTTCTGTTTTAATACTTTGCAAAAATGTCACTCTCCAGGGGGATTTGAACTCCAGATAAGGTTGTGCTAAATTCTTGGGTATCTTTTTAAAATGTTTGTTTCCACTGCGATAGCCATCTCATTTTCTCTAGGTGTGTGTGTGTGTGTGTGTGTGTGTGTGTGTGTGTGTGTGTGTGTGTGTGTTTTGTATGATTGTTTTTCCTATCACATTATGAAGTCCTTTAAAAGAAATCAACTCGTGAGCTTGGAAAGATAGTACAGTGATCAGGGTTCTTGCCTTGTATGCGACCAACGGAAGTTCATCCTGAGTAATCCATATAGTTCCGTGAGCACAGCCAGAAGTAATTCCTGATTGCAAAATCAAGGAATTATCTCTGAGTATTGCCCCCCCCTTCAAAAAAGCACTTAGAAGAAATTAACTTGCTTTTATAGGAATGCAAGTAAGGTCCATTGTGTTAAAACTCTCTGTGTGATTCAGTCTTTCCCACGTGCATCAGAAAGAGGACATTATTTCTAGAGACTCTAGTGAAACTAAGAATATTTAAATGGATGTTGTCTTTCTTCAGCCCGAGTATGATCATTTACATTTCCTGTTCCAATTCTATCTTTCCCAGTATGGAAAATTGCAAAGGTGATTAAATCCCTTGTTGACAATATGGCAATAGAAAAACAGTTTCAAGATCAATACAAAAATAGTTTCAATTTAACAGATGTATAGGTATTATTGTTACTAACTTTTGGAGTTTTGCCGTTGCTATTGTTGTTTTTAGGGATCATCCTAAAAGTGGTTATCCAGTTGTCTGATAATTTCTAAAAAGAAACTGGAGTTGATATAAGTACAGTGCAAAATTAACGTTAAGCATATCACTAATTCAGTCCTGATGTGATAGAGAATAGTTTTCTTCTGCTTTATATATGATTTTTTTAACAAATTCATGAACATCTGGAGATATTTGAGATTGGGGATATCTTTTAATACTTGTGGGGTTCAATTTCTACTTACGGATAATATTTGCGCTGGTATTCCCTCTCGGATATCACACCTGAATGTGAGATCAGAAATGTGTTAGCCCCTCTAGCCCTGCCTATGATCCTATCTACTCAAAGATTATCACCATGTCAAAATATAACTTCTAAAACATTCATCCCACTTGCAAGGCCACTGCCTTATGGAACTCATTGACAGACTCCCTTTAACATCACAGTTCCAGAATCTAGAAGAATACAGGGTTTCTAACATGGAGTAGAAAATGAGTCAACAAAGAAAGTTCTGATTTGGTGCTCAAGGCTAATATATGATTATCTTAACAGAGAATGTGAAAGTATTTCAAAGCACTGTGATTACAGAAATAAGCATTCCTTCTTAATAAAATTAAAATACACAAAGATGCCTCAGAATAAGAAACAAAGGGGAAATTTTTCTTATTTTTTCCAGTTGTCATGTATAGAATCTTATATCTTATGTGTCTTTAAAGACTACTTGTTGTTTGTGGTCTCAATGTTACTTTGTTCGGGAAGCCTTTCAACAATTCTTTAGATCAATCTAGAGTCTAGGACATTCTCCCTTAGTCCGAGGGATTTGGGACTGACTCTAATCATGCTCTATACATGTGGAAATATCTGAGTATCTGATCACTGGGCGTCTCACTCACAGTCGACTAGTAGCTATGGTGGATTCAGATTCAGTTATGATAAAGCTGACTTTGGCTCTTCAGTTAGTTTATTCCTGTTGCCAACAGGAGTGGAGGAAGCAAGGGGAGGTGATAGTAATGGGAAGAGGAAAGAGTCAAGAAAAAAAAGAGCGAAAATATAAACGATATGTTCAGTTAATGAAGTCAATAAATCAAGAATTCCATTAAAGATACAAAGTATCACATTTGCATATCTGAACCCCATCTCTCTCTCTCTTTCACACACACACACACACACACACACACACACACACACACACACTTACTCTCCTACCCCCGCTCTTCCTTCCCACATGGGTAGGGAACAAACTTATAAGGCAAAGTAAAGAAAAAAAAATTTGATTCAGGCTACACATTTTACATTGTGGGTAATATAGTCCCATTTAAAATTGTCCAAATAGAATTTGTAAAGGCCTTTTAGAAGTAGGAATATATAGAATTGGGGGCGATAAGAGAAATGAGCCACGTGCAACTTCAAATGGACCTTAAATTGTCCATATAAAATGAATATTTAGAAAAATAAATGCCGATGGCCTAAAAATGCAAAAACAAAACCAGAATCTAATGCATCCTTTAAACCACAATCTTGGGCTTTATCTTGCAAAAGCATATGAGAAATGTCAAATAAAGTTCAAGGGCAAGTTATGCAAATGGAAAATTAATGGCTTTATTTTTCTCTGTGTTGGGCATCATTTCCTAAACATTGGAAGCAAAGTATATATTTAAGCCACACTTAGATTTATCTTTGACATCTTTTTTCAAGAAAAAAATGGGAATTAAAGTGCAATTTGCGTATATTCTTGTACTTCATATTACTCCCCATCTAGTTAGCATTAATGTAGGGAGAGCTTTTCTTTGCGAAAATGTCACTAAGAACAAATTACTCAAAATGGTACTGTTGATTGTTAAGGCGGCTGTTTTCCCTTGACTAATGTAATGAACTCTCTCAATAATGGGACATATTTTTCCCAATATTTTTCAGATAATTTTAGTGGCTCTTGATTAGGAAACTAAAAGAGATTAGAGAAAACTCTGTGTGTGCATCTCTCTCCCACAGACACCAAGAACAGACAGCCTAGCCATCAGTTACTCGTGAAATGATTATAGATTTTTTTTGGTAGAACGCAGTATAATAAATGGGTTTTTAAGTTCACTTGAATACGTATATTTTTAAGAGTCCTGATTTCCTTACATACTTTCTTTGATTTCTCCCAGAAGATGATTTTGTGTGTATGTTATGTCTCCAGCAACTCTGCCCATACAGAATGCCACCCGCTGCGCATGCTGCTCTCTGCCAGCCACTGAGATTGCTAATGGTACCATCACACCAGTGAATAAATGACTTGGGATGTCTGATCTAGCCCAGGGGTCCAGAGGCCCTGCTCAGAGTGGGCATGATGAAGCTACTTAGGATCCAGGAGGCCCAAATTAGGAATAAGTAAATTTGTAACCAATTATCCATGGGCACAGACTACCTTAAAATAATTGGGACCCCTGTGCACATTTGCTTCAAACATCCCGATGCTGTTGGTCAATTTCTACCTCACTTCTCTGCTGGCACTGAGCAAAATATAGGAGGAAATGTAAAAGTCTGTATATGTCAGCCAAGTTTAGTGGGTATAGCCAACTATTTTCAGTTGTTGAATATATATTCCTTTCTCTCATCTGTCGTTTACATGACTTTGAATGACTACATTCAAGAATTGGGGTAGATGAAAATGGAAGTTGTTTTTCAAGTCACCAACATGACTCAAAATATATTTGCAATGCTTTCTAGGTTCCTGATTTATAATAGTATATTTTTGTCTGTAGTAATTGTCTAACATCTTCTTCTTTGTTCATTCTTGTTTGTTTTTTTTTGTTTATTCTTCGTTTGTTTTGGGACCACACCTGGTGACGCTCAGGGGTTACTCCTGGATATGCACTCAGAAATCACTCCTAACTTGGGGGACCACATGGGATGCCAGGGATTGAACTGAGGTCCATATTGGGTCAGGCACCTGCAAGGCAAATGCCCTACTGCTACTCTACCACTCAGGCCTCATTGTCTAGCATCTTGTATTGAGTAGATTTCCAAAGATTGGCTCATGCCATTAGCAGATGAGTTTTTTGAACATATAGAAATCTTGTTGGCTCCTACTGCTAAAATTCATGTTATTTTATTCTGGCACTTTATTAATATTGACCCAAAAAAGTTAAGATTTAAATTTTAAGTGCAAATCCTTATTTGATATCATTGAAAATATTAAGCAAAAATTCTGAACAGATTTTCAAGAGAGATGTAAGAAAAGAGAGGAAGAGAGGAATGCAAAAAGGGAAGAGGAAAAAATAAAAAATGAGAAAGAAGGGATAAAGGATGGAAGGAAGAAGAGGAAGCAAGGAAAAGGAAAGAGAGAGAGGAAGAAAGTATGCAAATATTAGTAGTTTATGCTTATGGTATATGAGTTTTCACTTTGAAAAAAAGATTTTAGACTGTTCCATATCATAGCAGTGAGCTGGTCTCTAAATGCAGAAAAGACCATTTAGAAACAGGCTAAAGTATTGAAGTTGTACTCAATCTTTTTGTATAGCTCTAACATAACATTATGAGACATAAGCGGGGCACCTAAAATACTTATACTGTATTTTAAGTTATTCTAATTGCCTCTCCTGCTCTAATTTTAATGCATCCAAATCGTTTTTATCACATAAATGCAGTTTGAAAATGTCAGCCAAAATACAAATTCCAGAATTTTATTAACAGCAAATAGTTGAGTACAGTCTGAAGGGAGGGAGTCTAGACCTCCGGATTTTTTTCCATTGATTTAGCATCTGTCTTACCTGTTTCATGCAATCAGGTAAAATTTGTGATCAAATTTGGGGTACTATTTTCTCCCTTCTTTGTAGTTGCTATATGACAAGAAGTTTTGCTTCCCAGATGATTAGATTATGAAAGGTATGGGTTTGGATAAAACAAGTTGTATTGTTGCCAGAAAATATCTAGCTCTAGAGTTGAGTCTATTTTCTAAAATGTGATCAAATAAGCCAGCCTAAATTATATGGTGTGATGCTTTCCTATACACACACACACACACACACACACACACACACACACACACCACTACCCTTTCCCAGGGAAAAATTACACTCCCAGCTAACTGTATATAAGACACTCAAGTGAGGCTTAAAATATGAAACACTTTATTCTTGGCAGGTTTCTAGCATCTTAAGATTCAAATGCCAGTGCTCAAATGCTGCTTTTCTTATCAGTGTGTAGATTAAAGGAAAAGAAAAGGGAACTAAATAAATGGCACATGAAAAAATTTTAATGAACCTATATCTCTTAACTGAGTGATGGTGAAGAGATTTTCTTTGATACCAAATTGCAACTGCTTCTTGAACAAGAGCAATTGCATACTTTGATTCTAACCCTTGGTTTTTAATGTATCTCAAGGCTTTCCAGACTGAAAAGTTTATTTTATTGAATGCTTTGACGTAGATTGGGAGCTGCTTTCTTTGAATACATTTTCGAATCGATTTCTACTGAAGATACAACATATTACCAGTGTAGCAAGAGGAATAATTAGATTGGGCCATACTGCATGTACAAGAGCAACTTGAAACAGATGGGAAGCCCAATTCTTTAATAGCTATAAACAAATAAAATTCAAAACAACACTATATATCAGTAAGACATGCAACATTAAAATCAATCAATGACTCAAACAGAAAGGAGACTCTAATTGTATCTTTCGTTTTTAAGACTGCTTTCTCTTTTAGTCTGTTGTCTAGTTCTTTATAGCTAATATCTATACACAAGATTATTTTTGGTCAAAATTCAAAGCTGAATCTTCCCAGAAAACCAAAGCAAGCTTTTTGTTGAAATATTGATCTTCTCAATGAATTTCTAGTCTAAAAATTATATAGCTACTGCAGAGTCAAATTTAACTCCTATTCCCTAAAATAAAAAACATATGTATACATATGTATGTATATGTGCACATATATGTAGACCTATCTGAATTTATAGAGAATTTTTTTACACATCACGAGTCATGAGCAAGCTTCCAAGCGTCAATCAACAAGTTCTGAACCTGTATGGTCAGAAAGTCCTTCAGCAAATTGTATATATTAAATTCAGGTCTCCATCTTCAAAGGCCCCTGGCACTGGATATAAAACAAAGATGAAAGGCTTGGTGTGAGAGATAATTAGAACTTAATGGATGCTTGTTTTATATGTAGGTGAAAAGAAAAATGATCACTTTAGGTATTCGCAGGGAATTTATAAAGAGATCTATGTGTTATGAGTAATTAATTTTGGATAGTTAACACTAGGAAGATAACCCCTCAAAAGATGGAGGTCAAGGTTAAGTGCCCAGCTCTCTCTTTGGTTCATTTTTATGGGGTGTTTTATACTCAGTGTAAGAAAAAGACTCTAGAGCCCAGAAAGCTGGAGAAAAGCCTGACCTCTTTTGAAATTTTCCTTCGAATTGAGTCAGATTAAAGCGCTGACCTTTTGATTTTATGAGGTCTTCCCTAAAAGGCCTCCAAAGATTAAAGGGCATGATATGTACCTTAGGGGAAAAATAGACTGATTAGGGCCTTTGACCAGATGGCTTCAGAGAATAGAAGTATCTCTTGCCTTCGGTGTGACCACAGAGGCATTTGCTCCAATTGTCCCGAGCTAGTCTCTCAGGAAATGGTCAATCCATCAACAAAGTAAGATGAGGACTTAGGGTGTCAGAAAGATGAGGGATAATTTTACAAAGCTTTCAGAACTTCAATCTTCAGTAAGCTACTGGAGGTACTGAGTGGCAGCTACTTTTTTTGTTTGTGGGTGTCATGTGACTGGAGCCTGAATGAGCTTTATTCATACACATTCTGTTTGAAGGAGAGTCTTGCTGTGTGTTCTTCCTTTTGACATCCAGGTGTCTGTATAGTACAGTCACTTTGCTTTCTACTCACCCAGCCAGCCAGCCTCAATTCTCCTCTTCCTCTCATCCATCACCCCTATCTTCCAATACACTTTCAGTTACTTGGAAAAAATAGATTCCATGGGATAACAAATGAAGAATATATTGATGGAGTTCATTTTCCCTTTTGATCTCTATATAATGTTTGTCTACTGTATGCACTATTGAGTGTTATCAACAGAGAAAAATATGTCAGCAGGAATTCGATAGAAGAATACACATTTACCACAGATGAGAGTCTCAAAATGGATGCAGAACTGGACATAAGGGAAAAAAAAGTGAAAAAAAAAAGGGAACAAGAAAGAAAGTGCCTAATAAGATTAACATGGATATGTTGAATTAGAATTTTTATTTCCACATTTTTATTTACACATCGTGGTTACAAAATTGTTCATGATTGAGTTTAATTCTTACAATGTACGTGACCCTTCACTCAAGACAATTTCCCACCACCAATATCCCAAGTTTCCCTTCTGTCGCCTTTACCTGCCTTTGAAGCAGGCATTTTACTCCTCTCTCTTTTCTCTCTTCCTCTCCCTCTCTATCTCTCATTATCTCTCTTCCTCTTTCCTGCTCTCTTTTTCCTCTCTTTGTTTTCTTTTAGATATTGTGGTTTACACTATTTTTAATAAAGGGGTCCTGTATATATCACTGTATCTCTGTTCAAACCCCAGTTCTTGTTCAGAGTGATCATTTCCAACTACCATTGCCAAAGTGGTCCCTTCTCAACTCTAACTGCACTGTTCCACTCTTTGTGGCAATTATTAGCATGCAAGTTAGAATTCTTAACTTGGAAATTTAATTTTAATTAAATTTTAAATTTAATTTTAAATTTTCATAAGAAAATCTCAATATAGTTCATAAGTAAGTGACTCTCAAGAAAAAGTTCAATTTGTTCTTTTATTAACTAGTCTAGTTTTTTCTTAACATGCTGAATTCTCAGTGCCAGAGATAGCAGCAGGCAAGGTTCCTGCCTTGGAAGCTCTTGGCC
The DNA here is from genome assembly GCA_004027635.1 of Crocidura indochinensis. Lineage (NCBI taxonomy): Eukaryota > Metazoa > Chordata > Mammalia > Eulipotyphla > Soricidae > Crocidura > Crocidura indochinensis. Next base: position 77,129 of record PVKC010000071.1, read on the forward strand.
TGGGTTCTTTCCTCAGCACTACCTATGATCTTCCTAGTCTTACTAGGAGTGAATCTTGAGCACAGAGCCAGGAGTAAGCACCACTGGTTGTGCCCTACCTCCACCCACCCCCCAATTATTCCAAATACTCTAAGCCAATGAAGCATATGCAAAGTGGTTCTGGTCAAAATTTTAAAGTTCAAAGTCAAATCATCACACTTAAGAAACTTATAAAAGGTGATCACCAACTATGAAAGTTAATAACTTGGTCACTGAATGCAGTAGGAGAAAAAGGTTAAAGGTTACTTCCAGGTAAAAAAAATTATCACAAGAAATCGTCTTCTCAGTAGTTTATTACTTCTCTTGCTGGATAAGAAACCCCAGGATGAGTCTAAGGAATGGTTCCTAAGGACAAATAAAAATGACTCTGATTAGTTGAACTTCTCATGGACACACTCAAGCATATACAATAGTTGAGCCTGTATTTAGCTAATCTTGTCTTATTTCTACCACGTTAACTATTGACTATTTATTTGTTGCTAAATACTTTCAAGCCAATAATTTCATCTAACAACTTCTTCAAAAGAAAGTTCTTTCTAGTAACTAGAATTCTTCCTTTGTTGGTCTAATACAGCCATACTGTTCATCTCTCTCACACTATCCAGGGCTGATAACAGCCCAAGCACCGCCTGTGTCGGAATTTCTTCCTCAGACATGTGTGTCCACTCCTAAGTCTGGACCCAGACAAAAAGCACATGTTGCCTGTGTTCTTCCTACCTCTTTCATGTTCTATAATGATCATCTCCTTGCCTTTTAAATATCATTTCTTTTCTGATGAAATCCAGAATCACTTTTTAAAAGACAAGAAATACCAACTGGGCTTGCCCTGAGTCTCTGCTCCCGGATAGCCATTTTTCTAAGAAAAAATAAGTTTATTAGTCACTGGGCTCATGTGCTCTGCACTTCCCTTCACAGGAAAGTCTTGAGTATTTGGAGATGATCATTGCCTAAACTTACCATTTTGAAAGGGATTCCAAAATAGCCACTTTTTCTCCTTTAACTGAAGTCAACTTATGGGGGGAAAAATCTTGACTTAGATTGAAGACCAGTTTATTGCTCTATAACATGACAACAGTCTCAGATATGTTTATTTATAAGAAATTAAGTAGAACACTAAAAGCACTGTTTGCTTCCCCCCATAAGAGCTCTCCCATTTCTCTCCTTCACTCTGACAGTGGATCCTTTTTACACAATTTACTCACCCATCACACCATCCTACTACCCGTCTGGTAACCACTAATAAGGCTTTCCAGGTGAAATGTCTGTTTTCATTTTATTTTGTTTGCTTGTTTTATTTCTCTTGGTGCCATATCTGAGTGCAATCATCTGTTGGTTTGTCTTTCTCTACCTGTCTCACTTCACTATTCAGGATACTCCTGCCATCATTCGTACTGTGGAAAGTAGCTAGATGTCTTCTCTCCTTTTTTCATTACTGGGTCTTCATCAGTTTTCTCTGTTCCCCCAACTTTTTTTATCTAGTTACCTTAGTGTGTGCTAATATCATGGCTATTATAAATATATATAAATAATATAAATATATATATTTATATACATATAAATATGTATATATATACATATAAATATATATGTAAGGATTATGGAAGTCCAAGTCTCTCCAACTAGGGTGTATATAGTCTCACTTAAACTGAATTTACAATTGAAATAAATTCAATTTAAACATAATTGGGATAACTGGATTGTATGGAAGTTCTATGTTTAATTTTTAGGTATACCCCTGTTGTTTTCCATTTTGTGCCATTTTACAGTTCTACTAACAAGGTTCAAAGGTTCCCTTCATTTTTCTCCACAGCCTCTCCAACACTTGTTTCTTGGCTTTAGAACAGGAACCAACATAATGGGTTTTTTTATCTGTAATTACTTTATACGTGTATTAAAATATCTGAATATATACTTGACTATAACTTCAGTACTTGGGTTGTTGTTCCCAAAGAGAATTGCAAGAACCTCAGCTACTGGCCACCTGGTGGAGAATTCCTGACACAGACCTCATTGGGATGAGGCTAGAAGAATGTAGAGTAATTTATACTAATCTCTGCAGATGAAGCCATAGAACTAGTGCAATGGGTAGGATATTGATCTAACATGGAGCTGATCCAGGTTCAATTCCCAACATCCCATATGATTCCCTTAGCCTGGTGGGAGTAATTCCTGAGCAGAGCCAGGAGTAAACCTTGAACATTTCTGGGCATGACCAAAACATAAAAGCACAGTGCAGAAGAGGTAGCACAACAGTAGGGGTTTTGCTTTGCACATAGCCAACCCAGGTTTGACTCCCTCCCTGGCATCCCATATGTTCCCACAAGCATGCCAGCAGTAATTTCTGAACACAGAGCCAGGAGTAAGACCTGAGCACTTCTGGTCATGGCCTCAAAACAAACAAACATCACTGGAATGAATCTCAAGATAATCTTCATGCCAGTTTGGATTCTAGGGTAGAAAGGAGACTAAGGTTCAGGCCCAGTTCTGAATCTGCCCACTCAGTATTTGGTCAAGAGCCATATTGACTATTACAAAGTTGTTTTTCAAGCTCCTCACGAATTTTCTCTATTAGATTACCTCAGAAGACCACTGTTAATGTCAGGTCTATTTCTCACTTTATATAAAAGTCAAACAGGCAGAAAAATCTACTCAAGATTTGACTTGGTTTCTTCTATCTTCTCCAAATAAAGCCAATCCCAGGAAACAAAAGCCTGAACAGAAATAAACTTCTCTCCTAGCAGGCCTGAGGGCACATGTAAGGTGCTGACCAAGAATTAGTAGAGGCTCAGAGAATGAAACGGATGCTAGTTTCAAATATAATTTGAAGGCTTTGTGCCCTGACTCCAACTAATCTCTGAGAGAATAGAAACAAGTCCATCTCTCAAGATCACGAGGCCATTTCCACAATAGCTGGTAAATTGACTCCCAGCCGCTACTGTGCCTCAAGACATGGAAGTAAAATTTATTTTGGTCTGAGGGATGGAGGCACAACTCTTGGATCCAAGTAAAATACCTATTTGTGTGCTTGAGAAACTTGAGTCTCCCGTTCCTTCCTCCTCCCTCCCTCCCTCTCTTTCTCTCTCGTTCTCTGTCTCTCTGCCACCCATCCTCTACCTTTCATTACCACACCAACCATTCATGAATGCATTGTCTAGTTCAGATTCTCCTCTTTGATTCTTTTAGTACTACTTTCTTGTACAGGATTCCTCACAGAACCTGTAAGCAATACAGCGAAAGCCGTAGCTGTGAAGACCAGGACAATGTCAGTTACTGAGAGTCCAGATGACTTCATTTCTTCTTCTGTTAAATGGAAATGATAGTAATTAGTGGTCAAGCTTGAATTATATATGTAGCCAAATTCCTGAAGTTTCTAGAATGTGGAGAATATTCAGTGACTCAATAAATATTATTTACTACACTATTCTTGAAGACTGACTTTTTCCTTGAACTCACTACAAGTCTATTGATCTGTTTGCCTTGTTTTTTTGTATATCTTATCATATCCAGACCTTCTATCTCTGGTTTCCATGGGCTAGAGTTTGTTTACCTGCTTCTCCTCCCTTCCTGGCTGTGCTGGACCTTGCAATATGCTGATGATTTCCCCCTAGGAAGGAAGAGGAGTAGTAAAATGTCTAAAATGTTGTGATTTTGCAATCTCATATAGAGATGGATGCTTTTTTTTGGTGCAGGAAAAGAGCTCACTATGTAGATAAGGTATGATTGTACCTACTCAGGGTGGCTCATCAGGCTGGTGGAAGCACTGCCCGCATTCTATGCCATCCTTCTATGCAGACACACCCTGGGCATGACCATCTTCAGTAGGGTCTGGACACTTTAATCTTGCCAGCTTTCTGACAAAGCATCTAAATTCACAATTTCTCTTTGGGTCTTTGTTGGTTCCTTGGGTCACCTAAGATCATTGAGCAGAATCTGAGGGAACCATGCAGGTTCCTTTGGTTCTTTCTCCTTCTCTAATGGCAAAAGGCAAATCAGAACCTCTATTTTTCCTTTATTCTCTGCTTCTTGCTCATAAAACAAAACAAAAAAAAATTCCATTGATGAAAAGTATCCAGAACATTAACCAAAAGAAAAGTCCAGAGAATGCAGAGAAGAATTTTGATCAAAAGAAGAAGGGTTGGGGCTGGAGAGATTGCATGGAGGTAACGCATTTGCCTTGCATGCAAAAGGTCGGTGGTTCAAATCCCAACATCCCATATGGGCCCCTGAGCCTGCCAGGGGTGATTTCTGAGTGTAGAGTAAGGAGTAATCTCTGAGCACTGTCAGGTATGACCCAAAAAAACAAAATAAAATAAAATATAATAACAAGGGTTGATAATGACATTATTCATGGGTAAATATTGTGGCTACTTCCAAGTTGTTGTTGTCAGTTCAATGGGTATAAAATTTTGGATGTATGGAGACCTGAGCTATAATTTATTCCTATAACTACCAGTACTTAATTATACACTTAAAATATTATTACATAGTATTATTACACACTTAGAGTATTATATTATATAGCACTACACACATAAAGTATTATTTAATAAGTATATCTCATAATGTTCTTATTGCTTCTTTCATTTTTGAAAATTTTACATATATATATTGGTATAATATATAGACAAGATATGCACATGTATTTCATATCTTTCACTTCATGTTAATTTGCCACTTTCTATTAGGGGTCTCTATAGATCTAGTGCCAAAATATGACTATATTTAGCATATTGCTCTGGCCCAGCAATACATGATGTTTAGCACAGTAACTCCAGGGAATCATGAGGACGATACTCAGTAGAATTTAGGAGCCACCAAGTCTATTTCAGTAATGCAAGGTAGCTGGTACACAGCACCATATTTGACATCCGAAGGTGTGTTGCTTCAGCTCTCTGTACTCCCTGTCCATCCCTTAGCTTAAATGTTTTTTGTTTCTTTGGTTTTTGGTTTTTGAGACATATACAGTGGCATTCAAGGGTTACCCCTGGCTCTGTGCTCAGAAATTACTCCTGGCAGGCTCTGTGTACCATATGGGATGTTTGGAATCAAACTCAGATGGACAACATGCAAGGCAAATAAAGACACAAGCTGTGCTATCACACTAGCCCTGTTTAAATGTTTTTTAACTGTAAAACAATGGCTGATGTTCCTAGACATTGGACCCAGGAAAACCAATCAAAGCTCTTATTCCATTGCTAGGTATATGATAAAAATTGGTTACCATCAGTGTCCAGTTAAAGTCACTTGAGAATGTCAGCTGATTATTTAAGCTAACCTAGATCATTTGCATATTAGAACTATTCTTGCAAAAACTTTGGATTTTTGAAAGGGCTCTGAATTAATTTATTGGGAATTTCTAGCACAATCTTTTATTCCTATCAATGACATGTGTAAAAGTTCATGAGATTTGAGTTTATGGGCCTTCATCTTTAAAATTGGGATATTGATTAAATGTGTGTATAAATATGCATATACCATTACATTTTGTATATCCATGTTTTCCTTTTTGTACCACCTTGAAATGTCTGGCATGTGACATTTTCATGTAAAACACGTTGCATGAGCCACCAACTGCAGTATCTGTCTTGTCTTTCCCTAGAGAAAAGGTGTTAGATGCAAATGAATGTGAATGAATTCAGGATGCACCCACATATAAAATAAATAACATTTTCTAAATGAAATCCACCTGCTTTTCACAATGAAAGGTATTGAGATGCTGTGGTGTTAAAAAAAAATACAACAAACGTGTAACCACCAACAAAGTAAAGTACTATTATTTCAGTAATTATAGAAAGTGGGGGGCCTTTTTCTCACTCTGCAGAAATCTCACCCAGGTGGGTAAACATTTTACAAGTTTGGATACCACCTGACAAGAAACAATTAAGACACTCAGTATTTAATTTGCTAATTTGTTACCTGATTTAAATTAAAGATAAATTAAGCTCTGTTCTTTATTTATTAGCAAGATTCAAGTAAACAAGGTTTAGATGAATAAATAGAATTGCATTTCTTTGTGCTGGATTTTAATTATGAAATAACTTTCAAAGACATTTGTTCCACTTAGAATAATTTCCTCATTTGTTCCACTTAGAATAATTTCAGAAAGCACATATCTTAGTCATAATTAATAGTTTATAGATATTGCAAATACTGGCTTATTAGAAAAGCTATAGTCTTCTTCTAGGCAAATGTTTGACTTTTATTGATTCTTAAAATGAAATTACCAGTAGTCATTGAAATGAAAATGAGTACTTGAAATATGTAAAAAAAGTAATTGTTATATGTGAAATCTCCAATATACGTAGGACTGAATTATAATTAGGGAAATGTACTGTCAATTTCCACAATAAATGAGGTGACATTATTAAATGTCTCTACAGCTGTAGAATTCAGCATTTGAAATTTCCTAGAATTATTTCATCTGTGCTGACCAGAGAATTTTTGTGATAAAAACTTTGTCCCATCAAGATAAAATAAAAAAAAATAGTCTGTCTATCATCTTAGTTCTTTTCCTTCCTGGGGTTCAGTCTAAAAGATGATGCAATTGCTTTGCACCAAGCAGGTTTTAGAACTCTCCTTGAGAGAATCCCAACCACTACCTTTATGTGATCATGTGACCAGTCCTTTCAAGTCCACATCTTCAAGTGATTTCAGGGACCCCTTCATCAGAGAACAGAGACCCCACGAAATCTCTTTTACCTCCTGCATCCCATGGTTGGTCAGCATGCCTTTGACCCAAAGAATTGCTCTGGCTTCACACACACACACACACACACACACACACACACACACACACACACACACACACACACACACACACACACACGTCTGGCATTGACAATAAGTGAAACGAAACTCGTGAGCTGCAGATACAACAATAAATTTATTGTCCAACAATAAATATCCAAGCATGGTTAGGGTGGGGAGTGTTAACAAATGTTTGTAGACAACAGTCTCATTATTGGTGATTCTCAAGTGATATTCAGGAGTTACAAATGCTGGTCTTAGGTTGGAGAGGGGGTTTTCAGAAGACACAGACTCTGGTTATAAATAAGTCAGGGAGGGACTGGAGAGATAGTATGGAGGTAAGGCATTTGCCTTGCATGCAGAAGGACGGTGGTTCAAATCCAAGCATCCCATATGGTCCCCCAAGCCTGCCAGGAGCGATTTTTGAGTGTAGAGCCAGGAGTAACCCCTGAGCACTGCCGGGTGTGACCCAAAAACAAACAAACAAACAAAAATAATTTCAGGGAAATATTGTTCAGTATGGTGAATGGTTTAATTATCTTGGGTTGTGTATACAAAAGTTGCTAAGAGGATAGTTCTTTAAAAGTCCTCAACATGCGATTAAAACAGAAAGAAAGAGCATCTATTATCCAACATGACAGAGCTGATGATACAAATTAGTAACTAAATTTCCAGGAATGAAATCCATAAACATAGGGATGAGACTTATTTTTGCTTGCCCTGGAAACTCCTGTACCTCCAGTAGGCACTAAGACATCAAACAAACAAAAAATTAAACTAGGCTGCAAGGAAGATGAGGAAAGTAAGATTTCATGCATATTGTCCCAGGGTCAACTGTATTTGTTGTATTTTTTTGTTTGTTGTGTGTTTTTATTTTTAAAAGTTTTTATTTTAAAAGTGCCAGGCTCACACCTGGCAGTGCTCAAGGGTTATTCCTGACTTTGTGCCAAGAATCAAACTGGGTTGGTCATGTACAAGAAAAACATCCTACCCACTGTACTATCACTCTGGCCCAATGTATTTGTTTTTAAGCAGGTAAATTTTTTACAACTTGATATTATTCTATTAAATTCTATTAAGGATAAGCAAGGTTGACTGGGAGTTGTTAATATTCAGCTAAGGCAAGAAACAGTGGTACTTACAAAATTAATAGAAAATTAATCGGAAAGAGGATCCCCTCCCTCATTTATTATGTAGAATGTCCAACGGATGGGGATAGGTATAGTGTCCAGGATGCATTAAATCTGGTATACCTAGTGGTTTCATTTTTGTGATGCCAAGAGAAAACTATCTCTCAGCTACAAAATAACAAAATTACTTTTGATTCCTTTTGAAAAGCTTATTAGCACCATTGTTTTATCTTTGTTTATTCATTTTCAGTTGGAATTTCAGAAGAAATACTGAAAAAAGCTATGAGATTTGGCAGAGAGAAACTCAGACACTACCTCTTGATAATTGTTTTCTGAATCACAAATACAAGGATCAAGTTGAATCATCTATTTAGGTTGTTAATTAATAGTCTATTCAATTATTATTTTCTGGTCTGTGGAAACATGGAACAAGAATTTGTACCAACAAGGTGGAGAGGGGCTAATAGAAGGAAGGGAGGCGGGTCAAGGTTATTAGAAAAAAGAAAGGTGGGGCTGGAGAAATAGCATGGAGATAAGGTGTTTGCCTTGCACGCAGAAGGACAGTAGTTCGAATCCTGGCATCCCACATGGTCCCCTGAGCTTGCGAGGAGAGAAGTGAAGAGCCGGGAGTAAACCCTGAGTGATGCCTGGTGTGACCAAAAAACAAAAAAGAAAGATAACTTATTTGAAAAGTTATAATCACACCTAGTTTCATTGCATGTGGTACCATGAAAAGAATATGAAAACAATCCACATATCCAACATAGATAAATAGAGAAAGAAGTCGTGGTAGGGCTAAAACTATAGGTCAGCAAGAAAGGCAATTGCCTTGCATAATTCCAACCTAGGTTCAGTTCCTGGCATCCCATGTGGTCCTTTAATCACTGCTAGGAGTGATCCCCGAACACAGAGCCAGGAGTCAGTCCTGAATACTGCCAGGCTTTGCCCCAAAACAAAATACATTTTTTCTTTTTTAATTTTAATTTTTTATTTGTTTGCTATAATTTTCACTCTCACTGACCCCCTCTGCCCCATACACATGGGCCTGGAATATATATATATATATACATGCATGTATATCATTATATATGGAATATATACATATATGTTTATCTCTATGTATGTATATATACAAAGATGAGGTTTCATTTTTCATTATATATTGCTTAGTATTCTCTCATATATATATACATATATATAATGAAAAATGAAGCCCCATCAAAATATAATAAAAAGTGAAACCCTGTCTTTGTAGATGGAACTGGAGAACACCAAGTAAGTAAAATAATTCAGGCAGAGGAGTTGTACCACTAGTATTAGTAATCTCACTTGTAGTAGAGGGAATAGACTGGGACACAGTCGATTTGGGACATTTATTGGAAATTCAGTGGTAATAGCAAGTGATCAAGTTTATAGCAATGGATACCTTGCTCAAGAGGGAAAGGAGTCAAAGGTCATAGATTAAAAACCATGGGCTAGATCTAGTTTAAGTCTTGAACCTGGCTAAATCAAGATAGTGAAGGACCATACCCTTGAGCCAGCAGAGTTAAAATAACAGAGAGAAACCAGAAGAGAAAGAGAGAGAGAGAGAGAGAGAGAGAGAGAGAGAGAGAGAGAGAGAAAGTAAGCATTAAGCCCAAAATTGAAGTGCATTGCGACCATTTACTGAGGGTAAATTATGGCCCAGCTACAGGGCTGAATCCTTTCTATAGAATTTAGATTCTTCTAATACCACACAAAAGCAAACAGTATTATTATTGGGTCAAATAAACCCAGTCATGCTCAGAGAAACAGACTGATTTCCTTAGAGCCACAGTGATATTGTATTTAAGAGACTGGTTTGTTGCTTGGTTTTTTGCTTGTCTAGAGGTTATACCAGCCTGGACTCAGGGTTGACTCTGTCTCTGTGCTCAGGGTTGACTCCAGTGAAGCTTAGAAGGCAATATGAGTTGCTGGGATTCAAACTGGGGTCAAAAATGTGCCATTACCACTGCCCTAGTCTCCTGTTCCAAGTCCATGGCTTTCAATAACCTACTTTCAGCATCTTTCTCTGCCCTCACTGCAAACTCTGTTGCCTTGTTAAATGGTGAAAGTACCTACCTCATAAGATGGGTCTCAGTATTAGTTCAATGAAAACAGGAAATCCCCCCCAACAAATTGCTTGTCAAGATGCTTTGTACAGGCCTGGCATAGAGCAAACATGCACTCAGTGCCTCTGAAAGCTTGCTCAGAAACCTTGCTAAGAGCCATTCTGCTCCTGTAAAGCAAAGATGAGTTTTGAATCTACAATTAGGTCTTCTGTAAGAACTGAAGAGCTAGTTCAGAGGTGAATATGTTCACCTTGCATGAAGTCACCCATGACTGGATTCCTTGGACCATAAGGTCCTTACTTAACACTGCCAAAGCACTATGTCTGAGCACAGAGCCAGACATAGCCCCTGTACTTATCCTATGTGCATATTATGTACACATGTACATCATGCAAACACACATAGTTTTCAGCTTCCAAGTCTACCCTTTTTCTGCCATCTCACATTGAATGTGACTCTTAAGCTTCGCATGATTCATTTAATAAGGGGGATAGATCATGTGAGAAAATCTTGACACCACTTTTAGGAGGCAACATTAGTACTTGTTAAGAAACAGAAAATGAAGTTTGTTGGGGAAGGTCCAGTGATCTAGAAAATGTGAAAACAAATTTAGACAAAATCATAGGGGCAGGACAGGAAAGACAGAGTGCAGTGTGTTGGGACTGGCTTTGCACACAGCCAACCTGGGTTTGATCTTAGGCAGCCCTTTGGATCCCTCAAGTTCTATTAAGATTGATCCCTGAGTGCAGAACCAGGTTTCAGTTTTAATTACTACAGGTGTATCCTCCTCAATAAAAAATAAATAAACAAACAAACAAATAAATAAATAATAAAATAGAAAAAAATCAGAGAGTCCCCAGAGGTTGAATGAACAGGTTTTCCTTGTATTCTGGATAATTCTTCTTTGCTGGTACTTACCACTTTTTGGACTGGAAGTACCTTTGTATTGAAGCATCTTTTGGATTGGTCCCTTACCGATTTCCCACCACAGGGGGTGGTCTTTCACTTCCCATTAAAAACCCCAAGTCTCAGTGAAAAACTGCTTTGGGTTTCTTTTACACAGCAAGGTTGTCTGTTGGTACATTTGTCTGTAGGCAGGTAGCTTGTGGTGCAAGTTCTTGAACCTGTTCTTATCTTCCTGAGTGTGTGGATTCTTTCCTGTGTCAATGTTGCTTCCAGACCTGCATCTCCCTAATCCTGAGACATTGGGGCATGAGGCTTTCACATTAGTCAGATGCTTTATTAGAGTTGGTCTTCTTCAGGAAGAGACCTCAAAGAGTCTGATAAACCCTGAAGATAAAAGGATTCCTTACTCATCTTTCTTTTCCTGCACACTAATGGTCCTGGGTTATTTATTTCTAATTTATGGAGCTCAGAGAACTCACAGAGAATCAGGACAGGCCCCTATGCTTGGAGGGTGAGAGTCAAAACCCAGACAACTCCATATGTAAAGCAGGAGAGAAGAAAGGGAGCAATATGGCGAAGGCAGAAGAGGAAATGGCCACATTTAGAAAGATAGGAGAGAATTGGGTTGTTTCCACTAGAGTCAGAGACATGAATGCACATGAAGACGCAGCCCTGAGAAAGAAATGCAGAGGAAGACAACATCAATTGAAGGAGAGCAGGAAGGCTCCAAGGTCTGTGTCCACATCCTTTTCACGTGGTTTCCAACAAAAGAGAAGTGAGGCTGAGAGAAATCTGGCAATAGGTTCTAGTGAATCCTTCTCAACGGGTTCCGGGAATGCACAGGAGGTGCGAGTTAGCCAGGATGGCCTGATTTTCACAGATTTTTAAGAGATGAGAGGTGCATTTTCAGAAACTTCTTTTTTGAAAGGAAGAAAATATCTAATACTATCTAATACTATCTGAAAATAGATAGCAACAAAAGGACTTTACCTACTTGGAAGATAGACAAGTAGGCAAGCAAGACAGGAAAGACTTAGAGTAGAGGCCGGAAGGCATGACTTGGTCTCTGTGAGGAGAACTGAAGTGACCAGCTTCACACACCAGCTCAGGCAACAGAGAGACAGAAAAGTGATTTATTATTAAGTTCAAACAATTATGTCCTGGTGGGGGGGGATCTTATTTCTAAAAGGAGAAATCATGCAAATATTGGTGGGCTTGTTTTTTGCTTTTTTGGTTTTTTACAACTTAACTTTTCCCATTTTTGTTGAGAAAGCAAAATAGGCACTACATTAAGCCTGATTTTATAAAACTCAAAGTCCTAGGATGGCCCCACTGGTGTGAGCTGGGGAATTCAGCTCAAAATTTATAGCACTGATATAGGGTTTTTTTCCCCCCGTATTTCTTATGTTTGTGCTGCAGTAATGAAGAAATATAGAAGCCGTCTGGTGGTCAAATAATATCTCTAAATTCCCATGGATAAAGCCTCCCCTTTATATTTCAAAGTTATTAAGTTCAGGTCCTGTTATGGTTCTATTTTTATTAGTTTTTCCCCCCATCAATGCAATTATTGATTGATTAATTCTTATTGGCTTTCTAAAGTGGGAAAAAAAAATATGACTGAAGGAGAGCACTTCCGGGAGGGGGGGGAGGAGAAGTCGAGTGAGATGAAAGGGAAAATCGGAGGCTGGAAGTAAAAGCTTTCTCAGGCCTGGCCAAGCAGAGAACACAGCTGCTTCCAGGCACGTATAGGAGGAAGCAAGTTGAGTACCAAACAATAAAATTGGGCAGATTTCAAGCTCCAACTGGGGGCAATGGCAAAATGCTTGCTCCTCTTTCTCATTCAGCCATAACATCAGAGATAGAATTGACTCATTGTCTTTTCTAAGATGGACACAGACAAGTCAGATATTCTACTCTATGATACACAGCAAAGGTATTGATCTCTCTCTTGCTCATGCTCGCTCTCTCTCTGTTTCCCAAATGATGAGTTGGCTGTTAATTAGACAAGTACGTGAGATGAAGAATACAGTAGATCTATCTGTAACAACACCCCACAGTTCAGATTGGACATGGAAGACAACCTGATTCCACATTTCTTTAAATCAGAATGGCCTTGCCAGAACAGAAACCAGCAATGATATGGTGAACGTTCTACCTGGACTCCTCAGCTCTGTATTACTAGCTTTACCTCCAAGAGTAGCAATATCTTTACCATAAAGCAGTGCTTCTCAATTATTTTCTGTCATGCCCCCCTAGGAAGAAGAATATATTTTTCACGACCCCCCTCATGACTGGAAATAGTATCTTTATTAAAAAAAAACTTTAATCCTCAAAACAAAAATACGTAAAATAATTTGAGCTGATTTTTTAATCAGAAGTGATACCTGGATTAATGTCTACAATGAGCACTTTTTGCAATGCATAGCTTTTCGAACAGGGTTTGAACCAGGACACAGCAACTCTCAGCTCCAGAGACAGACATAAACACGGGGTTTAGCTTATTATGACAGTGTTTGCCGAGGTCAAATGGGCCCCCCTTTATGGAGCCTCTCACCCCCTCCCTCAGGGGGCACGTCCCACTATTTGAGAAGCACTGCCATAAAGAACACATCTTGCTACAGGTGTAGCTCAGTGGTAGTGCACATGCCAACACTGCTAAAAGCAAACCTAGGAATAAATCTTGGGTTTCAAAGGGAGAAGGGCAGGGGCAGTGGGTAAACCACTTACTTTGCATGCAGCCAACCTGGGTTCCATCCCATACATGCTCAAGTACTGCCAAGAGTAAGCCCTGGGCACAGCTGGGTATGGCTCCCAAACTCAAAACTAAAAATAAACATATAAATGGGGAGAGGACAGAGTGCCCATTTGCCAGTGTCAGGGCAAAGCATCTGTCCACAGGGTGACTTGTGCAGCTTTTGGGAAATTGTCCTCAGGTGGTCATTGCTGTCGTTGGGGCTCACTTTTCTCATAAATTCAAATTTGGGTTCATTTCTCCCTCATTGAAGTATTCCTTCTTTGGGGTCAAAGATCACGTGGAAAAGTGGAGTCTAGAAGGTGTATCCGGGCAAAAGGCTAGGAACAAATCACATCTATAAAACTCCTCTTAGGTTGGAGAGATAGCACAGCAGGGAAGGTGTTTGCCTTGCACACAGCCAACACAGGTTTGATCCTCAGAATCCCATGTGGTCACCCAAGCCTGTCAGGAATGAGCCCTGGATGCAAATTCAGAAATAACTTCTGAGCACCACCAGATATAGCTCCCAAACCAAACAATAAAAAACCCTCCTATTCCTGAAACTTGATATTGAAATATTCACTTAATATGCCTATGTTGGATCAGATGAACTTTCTATCTAGAAGAAAGAAATGTTGAAATGATGGGTAATTTTTCTATTCATCATAAACCTCCACAGACTTTATTCTCACAAGGAATGCCAATGAAGCCATCACTTACTTGCCTTTGGTCATGTGGTTTTTTAGACATCACAGCCCTTTGTCCATATATCTCATTTCTTTTTTTTTGGGGGGGGAGGGGGGTTTTGGGCCACACCCGGTGACGCTCAGGGGTTACTCCTGGCTATGTGCTCAGAGTCGCTCCTGTCTTGGGGGACCATATGGGAAACCGGGGGATCGAACCTCGGTCCGTCCTAGGCAAGCGCAGGCAAGGTCGGCACCTTACCTCCAGCGCCACTGCCCGGTCCCCATATATCTCATTTCTGATTTTTATATCCAAATTATTCATATCGAGTTAAGATGAACTGGACTACAACCAAGAAAATCATATCATTAAGATAAAGAAGCCTCGCATTGGTGACTCATCATAAAATCCTCTCCTATGGGACAATTATTTCTATTCAAAAGTATGATTTACATAAACTCAAGAGAACTAAGTCCTTAAATAAGCCTAACATGGCATTCCAAGGAACAAGGTGAGAACTAAGGGCAAGCAAGGATAGCTTAAGAATCAAGTATGGGTGGGCCAGAGAAATAGCATGGAGGTAGGGCCTTGCATACAGGACAGTGGTTTGAATCCTGGCATCCATATGGTCCCCTGAGCCTGCCAGTAGTGATTAGAGCCTGAAGTAACCCCTGAGCACTGCTGGGTGTGACCCAAAATCCAAAAGAAAAAAAGAAGAATCAAGCACAGGTGGCCAGAGAAATAGCATGGAGGTAGGGCATTTGCCTTGCATGCAGAAGGACAGTGGTTTGAATCCTGGCATCCCATATGATCCCCTGAGCCTGCCAGGAGTTATTTCTAAGTGTAGAGCCAGAGTAACCCCTGAGCACTGCCGGTCATGACCCAAAGAAACAAACAAACAAACAACAACAGCAAAAAAAAAAAAAAAAGAATCAAGCATGTAGACAAGAGAAGACTGTGCCCCCAATATCTTTCATGGCTGCCCTCTAGCCCTTTCAAATTCTTCCAGTCTGCCATGTGCATCTCTCTCACCCTGTGACAGCCTTTCCTGATTCCATCTTCAGGACTGTTCCCCTTCCCTCCTTCTGCTGCTTCTGTGTGATGCCCACACACACTCAGTCACACCACTTGCATTTCCAGTTGGGGTGCTCACTGGGAACCACACAGTTTGGTGGTGCTGCTTGCAGGTTACCCATTGGGATGTTACAGAGACCAGCCATTCTGTTTATGTACCAGACAGTAGAGTCACGGGTCTCAAGCTCGTTTTATTCATGTGGGTGTATCAAATTCACAATATCACAAATGCAAGGGCAAGTGCCATCTTCCAAGCTCTCAGAGATGTTACTCAGTTGATAAGTTGTTCTAGCTTTGTCTAAGACTCTACAGAAAGTCAGCTTCTGCATGAGTCAGTATATTGCTTTACCACATGCATTTTGCTATTTCTGAGATTAAATGTCTTGATACTTCTCTTGGATGCAGGACATTTCAAGGAGAATTTGGCTCAGCATAGTAGAGACTTGAGGGCCTATGAAATAAATACATTATTAAAATTGAACAGCTATAATCTTTACTTTAAAATGAACATAATATACACAAACATGAATGTTCTTACTCTATTAATACCCAAACTTAGAAGTTCATTTATGAACTTGGGGGCCAAGCCTATTAGTACTCAGGACTTGCTCCTAACTCTGCACTCAAGAGTCACTCCTGGAGGAATTAGGGGAGCTTATTGGGTATTGGTATCCAAAGCAAGATCAAGGAAGTCACCCCACCTACTATCCTATCACTATCCAGCCAAAAACCTAGCAGTTTAAACAAACAAGAACTGCTAGAAGACATGCATATCACATTAAATCATTCCCATTTAATCACATAGAAAAGGTACTTGAATGTGTTTGTGGGGAAATGAGAAGTAAGCTAGCTATCGCATCAGGTATTCCCCCCCCCAAAAAAAAAGATTGAATAAAAACTAAATTCAGAAGAGTGGACATTTTTCCAAGAGCATCTCATGGGAAAGACAGTGAGAGAAGATGGGGGTCTTTGTGGATACGAAAGGGTTTGACATTGCCATACGACAGACAGCAAGATGAGACTCAGGTTCCTAGATCTGGGTGTTAACTTTTCATCCTCACTGAGCTGGAGACACATTCCGCCCCCCTCCTCAAAGAAGCAAAAGGCAGAATCGAATTTGAAGTGGTCCAGAGGGAAGGGGGGGCAGCTGCCTGGGAGGGTGGGGGGACCCCATTCCTGACACACAAGCACCTGATTCTGAGCACAATCAATACTGCCCTGTAGGTGTGTGAGAAGCAGGAGGCAGGCAGCCTGCGTTCCCTAATAAATATCAGTGGGAGCAGAAGAGAAAACAATATGAAAGAAAGACGATGAGGATCAGAGAAGTAATAGGAAAAGCAGTGAGGGATGATTTCAGGGGAGGCATTTCAGAGAAGCGATTCAGCAGGACCAAATCCTGTGCCCAAACCACCAAATGACCATGTTCCCCGGGAGCTAATAGGTACTGTGATTTTTTTGCACTTGGTTTGGGATTCTGGTGTTTTGATTTTATTTAGTTAACACAAAAAGAAGGTCTGAGATCACCCCCCCCCTTTCACCCCCAAACCAACCTGGCCTTCTTCAATAGCAAGAAAGACACATAAAATCTGAATCTTTATAGAGATGCTTTCTGGACCTTTGGAAAATGAGAGTAACTTGAAGGAATTTTCCAGAATACCTTCCTGGTCCAGGCACGATTAGACACAGGCTTCTTGCCTTCCGTCGGATGATCTCCCCGAGAATAACTGAGGCACTTCTGGAACTACATTAATCTTTTTCGGTCCCCGGAGCACCATTAAGTACAAGCAAGCAGTAATTTACTAAATTGCATACTCAGGCCTGAAAGAGTTAACATGGCTCCAGAAGTGCCTAACATTTACCCAGGGAGTAATTTACACACTGGAAGCATCTGGCTGAATATGGAATCAATTGTTTACTGTGGGTCTCCCCGAAAGGAGGTCACATGCTTGGCTCTTATTGAAAAGTTCTGGGGAACAATTTCTTTCATTTAAAAAGAAAAAAAAGATGTACCTACCACCGTGCTCTCTTGACAATCTGTTTTTCATGGTGCCAAGGAGAAAAATGTTGCAAGAAATAAACCTTAGATTTTGCCCCAGCAAAAGACTTGGATTCGAACCTACTTCTATTAACTGCTGTCCTGCAAGGTGTGGGTAGAGGGAGTGGTGAGAGGGTTAAATTGAAACCCAGAAAGTAGAAGAGTAAGGAAGATTGTTTTTTTTTTTTCTTTCTTTCTTTGCTGGAAAAGGTCTTTCTTTTTGTAGATTTGTACAAATGTTTGTATTTTTGTTCTCAGCATGCCAGAGTGCCTTAACACAGCACTATTTAATAAAGAATAGAAGAATTGGACCCTCACATATAATAATCACAGCCAAGTTTTCCTCCACCCAGATGTATCCGTGTATTTTGGATGGCTCAGAAGTCAGTCGAAGTGTGTTGGAGTCCGGAGCAAATGGTAATTTGCTCTTAAAAATAAATTTCTTCTGCAGGGCTGTTCTTCTGCCCAGCAGCACATCCAGTGTGGAATAATAGAAATAAGAAACTCACAGGAAAGGATCTTCGGGACCTAAAAGAAAAAGCTGCTGTCCAAGGAACAAGTGTACGTGGAATTTCAGGCTTTACAAGATACACTTTCGAGATAGCCTTTAACTGCCGAGATAATCATGTCCTTTCCCGGGGTGTCTGAAATCCGAGGCTTAGTAGATAATTGCTAATACATCTCAAGTGATTATATTTACTATTGGCATCTCTTATCTCTGCAACAGAAACATGTGAACATGTTTATGAGGAGTTTATGCATTTGCTTAGAACCTCTGGGGTTGCTACTGCTTAGGGTTCTTTATTAAATTTTGGTCCCTGTTTATGCTGAAATTCATTTTCTCTTTTCAACTGTCTTTAAGTACATTACCAAAAGAAGCTTTCATTATGCCATGAGGGCTGGGGAGTGGTCACTTTTTTTTTCAAACCTCATTTTCTCTTTATCCACTACATTTCCTAAATAATATTCTAGGTCCCTGGGATGGAAAATTTTTTTTCAAACAAAATAATTTTTTCCTTCGGAAATATAGGGCATACCTGGATTCAGTTTTCATCTAATTCATCTCTAAATCTGTGCTCCACTTTTATACAGTCCAAAAGCAAACCGAAAAAAAATACATTTTTTAAGTATGTGATAAAATATCCTTTGACCCCTACTCTGGAAAAGAAAAACCTTTTTCATTTACTCTGAATATCTTAATCTTTGAGTATAAATTCTTACAATCATGTTTGATTTTTGTCTCATAGTTGATGGAATAAAATGATGCATTGTTCCAATATTTTTTTCTGTTCACCAATCTGCTTTTTGTTTTGTTTTGTTTTTGTTTTTATTTTTGTTCCTGCTCCTTCCTCTATGGGTTTACTAAAGCTTTCTGGAATTTCTTTCATCCTCCTTGGCTTTTTGCATTTGCCTCTGATCTCGGAACAGTAGTTACACAGCAGCACTGTTACATGGTTACATAGTTCCATAGTTCCACAGCAGTACTGTTGTTACATGTTGCAGTTCTATGCCAGCACTACATTCCTCAGCTCCCTCAGGTCACCATTCTCTCTTTTCTGACTCCTTCTCCTGCTCCCACATTGTATTTAATTCGAATAGAAGTAAATAACATGTCTACACCAAAATTATTGGACCCTTATTTTGTATCTGCATGTTCCTTTAACCATGAAATCCAAAGCAATTTATAGAGAATGCTTGCCTGGAACAGTTCTCAAAAAATAAATAAGGGCAGAAGGGCATGACTTGCTGTTTTATGGGTTTTGTTTAAAATTTGTGCGAAGAAAGGAAAAGTTACTCCCCCCTACCCCAGCCCTCTGTGAAATTCTCAGGAGTTGTTCTCTCGGGCTTGGACAGGCTTGGATGGCTTTCCGCATTATTTACTCACATTATGTGTGTATCTGTGTTTTATTTCATTGTGTCTTTGAAAACCCCTTTTGCAAAGGAGTCTAAGCTATATATTATTTGCCCATTAATCTAATGCCAAAAGGGGTAGAGCAGAGTGTTCTCAAGCAATGTAATCTCTAGTAAATTATGGGCGAAACAATATTTGGAATTACTCTGACATTAATGCACTGAGCATGAATTTTAAATGCAATGCCAAAAAAACTCATAGGCTGTTTTTTTATGGCTGGCTTTTTTATCCACCAAGGGAGATGTGGAAGTGGATGTGACTTTCAAAGAAAAAGATCATTTTGGCTCTTTGTGTAGACTGCTGTGTGAAAGTAAAAATAATTTGCTCGAGAGATGATTTAGGGAGAAGCCTTTCTAAGTAGAACAGAAAAGTAAAAATTATGCTGGGGAGAAAAATTACCCCTCTAACCTCTGCCAGTAGCAAACCGCTCCGCTTGATAGGACATTCGACCATGAACAACTTTGTATCTGTGTATCTCAAGGCAGTTCAATAAAAATTAAAATAAAAAAAAATGACAGAGAGAGGAAGGAAATTTTTCTTTAGTTTTCAGTGACCCGGTTTGCCACCTGAATTGCAACTCGTTTTGCTCCCTAGTGTATAACGTTTACTCCTTTGCAAAATTATGCTATAGAAAAAATTTTTTTATCCTAATTGCTTCATTTTACACAGCAATATTGATCAAAGGAAAAAAAAAGATGTTTTTAAATGTCAAGCATCCCCGAAAACATCACATCCCACCCTGGAAGCATCCTAAGTCTTTATTGGAACAAATCATTTAAAGTTGCCATGAAGGGAAGGCAATGGACTAATAGAGAAATCTGGAGACACGTACTTTTTATCTCCAGCGAGCTAAGATTGCTTTTCTGCTATCGGGTCATTAATCATCACAAGGTAAAATAATCCTCATCTCTGAAATAGGCAGAGATTATTCTCTACGTTTTATGAATGAGGGTTTGAAATGGATCGGAGTGTAAGCGACTCATAGAAAACCACATCCTCGGAGCCAGCAGAGAAACGGATGACCCTACGTAGGTCCTTCCTTTCAGCTCAGGCCGCACTGGTTTTCATTTCTGCACAAGCAGAACAACGGGCGCCAGCCTTAGTTGGGGTACTAGGTGTGTCCCAAGAAAACGCTTGCAAGATGAATTGTCATCAGGCAAAATGTGTTTTAAATGGACAATGAGCAAGGGAAGGAAACTGGGGGTGGAAGGGGTATAACCTAAAGACTCTGATTTTTTTTCCTTTTCTTTTTTAATAAGTGAGATACAGTTACGAAGTTGTCCGTGATTGAATTTCAGTCATTCGATGTGTCCGACACCCTTCTCCAGGGCACATTCCCTGCCTCCAATGTCCCTAGTTTCCCTCCTGCCTCCCCTGCCTCCCCTGCCTCTCCCTGTCTACCTCTACGAAAGACATTTTCTCTGTTTCTCTCTGTCTCTCTCTATCTCTCTCTGTCTCTGTCTCTCTATCGCTCTGTCTCTCTATCGCTCTGTCTCTCTATCTCTCTGTCTCTCTCTATCTCTCTGTCTCTGTCTCTCTATCTCTCTGTCTCTCCCTGTCTCTCTTTATCTCTTTCTGTCTCTATCTTTCTGTCTTTCTCTCTTCTCTCTTTTTCTGTCTCTGTCTCTCTGTCTCCCTATCTCTCTTCTCTCTTTATCTCTTTCTGTCTCTCTATCTCTCTATCTCTCCTCTCTATCTCTTTCTGTCTCTATCTCTCTGTCTCTCTGTCTCTTTATCTCTGTGTCTCTCTGTCTCTTTATCTCTCTGTCTCTCTGTCTCTGTCTCTCTCTGTCTCTCTCCTTTTTTTCCAATTTGACACTGTGGTTTGCAATACTGTTCCTGGAAGGGGTATCATACCTATCACTTTCCTTCCTTCCAGCATCCAGCTCCTGTCCAGAATGACCATTTCCCAAGATCATTGTCCTAGTGCTCCCTTCTCTGCCTTCACTGCACTCCCCTATCTTTATGGCAAGTTTCCTACCATGGACCCGTCCTCCATGCCCTCAGCTCTTTTGTCATTGGATATTATTACCATACTATCTTCTTGTAATATCAGTCTCACAAACGAGTGTGATCATTCTTCTTCTAAGTAAACAAAGTCCCTCTCTTCCCTTTGACATCAGTTGAGTGTAAAACACGAGGTTGCTCTTAAAGCAAGGCACATCCCATGTTGCTCTCCTTCTCACCTACTCAGTGCTTCTCAATTATTTTCTGTCATGGTCCCTAAGAAGAAGAAAACATTTTTTGCACCCTCTGCGTGACTGTAAATAGCATCTTTATTAAAAAAAAAATCTTTAACCTGCAAAACAAAATATATATAGAATAATTTGAGCTGATATTTTAATCAGAGGTGATGTCTGGATTAATGGCTACAATGGGCACATTTTGCAATGCATAGCTTTTCGAAACGAGGCTTGAAGCAGGATACAGCAACTCTCAGCTCCAGAGACATACAGAGACATTAACATACGGCTTAGCTTATTATGACAGTGTTTGCAGAGGTTAAATGCACTCCCATTTATGGGGGGGGGGACGGGGGCACTATTTGAGAAGCACTGTCTCCTACTCTTTTATTCCCCTTCTAGAAAATATACTTTTCTCTTGGCTCACCTCGGATCCCTGCATCCTTTCTATTTGTCTCTGTGCACTTTTCACATGATCTTTTTATTGAACTGAAACTGAAACTGAGCTTGTTCTTCCGGCACTATCACAATTCTTGCCAGGACCCACGGACCTAAGTCCAAAGCCACTGGTTGGATTGGTCACAAATTCAGAAGATCCTTCGAGAACTCTAATTGGCTGAGTGACCTTGCAGTAGTTCAATTTCAGTTCACCTCCCACATTTTTCAGAGTAAATAAACTTCAGAGTGAAAATAAATATCTGCTTTCCTGAACTCTATTGGTCTGTAATTTCTACCTCTGATCAAGGATGTAGAGTGAGACCCATTTCTTCTGACCTCTCCCAAAGAATAAAATGTCCCGCAATGTTTCCCTTTTCTTTCTTTATTTTTATTTTGCTTTGTTTTTTTTGTTGTTGTTGTTGTTGTTTGTTTGCTTGAAGCTCCATGTCCATCTCAACTCAAGATTTACTCCAGCTCTGTTCTCAGGGATCACTCCTGTTGGACTCAGAGTTTCATATATTGTGCAAGAAATTGAACCTGGGGCAGATTCTTGCCAAGCTGATGCCTTATCTGTACTATCTCTAGGGCTTTCTGACATGAGATTCTCTTGGCATTCCCTTGGCCTTTCCCATTCTGTGTTTTTCAACACGTGCCTTCTCTCCACTAGATATCCAGGACAGACTTAACCCCTTCCCATGGTTCCTACTCTCTGGTGGCACTGCCCATATTTTCAGGAAGTCCTTTATACCTTTTATTTGTTTGTTTATTTGCTTGGAGACCACACCAGGGTTCTCAGGGCTTTCTCTTGGAGGAGCTTGGGATCATGTGTGTGTGGTGCCAGGGAATAAGCATATGTGGTCCCAGGTCTCCTGTGTGCAAGACAAGTATCTTACCCTCTGGACTATCAGTCAGGCTCCAGAAAC